>VXAC01000152.1:0-71176 GCA_013399225.1 Rhipidura dahli
AGACCGCGGAAGGGGTGGAGGGGAAGGAGCACTAAAGGGCGACCGGGACTGGGGATGGGGGACACGGGGAGAAGGAGGGGAGAATCGGGAGAAGGATCGCAGTGGGTCTCTAGAACCGCTGCTCTTTTGTCGCTCTTCTGCTGCTGCCGCTGCTGCCGCTGCTGCTGCTGCCGCCGCTGCCGCTGAAGCGCTGGGAGCNAGGAGGGAGACGCAGCCCCTGCGGGGCGCAGCGCTGCTCCCCGGCCGCTCGGCGTGGGCAGTGGGAGCGGCGGGGCCGTGCCCGGCGCGGTGCCCTCGTCGCCAGAGCTGTTGCTGTTTTCTAGTCCGGTTGCAGGTGAAAATCGGAGACTTACTGCCGATAGAAGGATTAAAATAAAAGCATGAAAACACTCTTTTTGCCGAGTTTGCACGCCAGTCAAGTAGAGCAGCTCTGCTCTCAGCTGTCTGCCTCCTCCCCATTTCTCTCTCTGAAGTTTGCTTCAGGGCAGCACGGGCAGGCTCTGAGGAATCAGGGGTGTTTGTGGGTGATTGTTGTTGTGCTCAAGAGATTCAATTAGAAAAAGAAGGTGTCATGCAATGTGAGTCTTGACTTCAGTGACTCGTCAATAAGGCCCTTCTGTTCTGCTTGGTCCAGTGCAATCAAAGGCCTGAGTGTCTAATGTCAGTCCTGTTCCTTACTTTTAGAACTTGCCAAGGTATTTTAGACAGTGATATGGATTGACCCTTATTGTTTCTTTTACGTCACCAGTGTATGTTTTGAGGTTAGAGGACACAAGGAACCTGCAGGTGTCTGCTGCATAATTATCTACGGTGTATATTGCAAGATAGATGTTCTCTTCTTTTTTTCTTTCATAGGATTTTTAAATATTTTTTTAATAATGTTAAGCTCCGTCTGTCCTATGATTCCCTAATTTTATGATGAACGGTTGTGCAAAAGGAATGTAATGCCCCTTTGTGTCCCTTATAGCGCTGGAGTTGTCATGAGGGGCGAACTGAGAACCTTACTCTGATGCTGTACTGCTTAGCTTTTATTTCTCTGTGCTCCTCTACATCAATGTGTCTACTGAGTGTTTTAGTACAAAGTATATGTCTACATTTCTAATTCCTTGAACTGTTTTTGGTGGAGCTGCATTAGGAATCCTTCAGCTTAAGGTTTGTGTTCCTTACAGGAATTGCACAACACAATAAAAAATGAGTGGTACCACTAGCCCTGCAATGGCTTGTTGTACTACAGCAGCCTGGACTCTCCTGATGCCATGGCAGAGCCAGTGCTTGCAAAGAGTGTTACTGGAAATGTGTAGGAAAGAAACCAAAGCTTTTGTTCTACCTCTGGAGAAATGATTTTGATTACAACGGCCAGCATGTCACGATTTATATTAACTTGCTTTTTTAAATTTGGTTTTGGAGAGTGCCAGCTTTTATCAACACTGGGTGAAGAAAGAAAGAACTGTAGTGGGTTTATGTAGCTGCAAAACTGGTGCCAGCTGCATTTCTTGTAAGCACTAAAACAGACCCCGACTTTTCATGTTTATTTGGGGTTTTTTTCCAGAGCTAAAAGGATATTTTAAATCTTGCAAGCAACAGATATATCACCTGAGAGTCAGTGTACTTCATGTGACAAGAAATCCCATCTTTCTTAATTCATTTAGTTTTCTCAAAGACAAATTGTGATTTTTATAAGACTATTTCCCACAGTTGTAGGACCTTATTGGGTAGTATGATTTATTTGGTGGCAAAGAGGGTTTATAAACCAGGGCAGTAGTCACCTGTGTTATACACAATGAGGACAGAATACTGCAGTGAGATGAGTTTTTGATCTCATCAGCATAGCAGAAGCATCCTGTCTCTATTTCCCTCAGGGCAAAGTGTGGTGCTGTATGTCCTTTAGGTAAAACTAGGAAAGCCTGGGAGAGGGGTGATCACTGCAGCACAGTGTTTGTGGGCCAAAGAGTGCTTGGGGATGCAGAAAGAGCAGAGTTGTTCAGAGGGCTGAGGAAGGAAGATTCCTGTTTGGCTGGAATCTGCTATGGTGGCATCTCCCAGAGAGGTCTGAGGACACTTGGTGGTTAATCCTCTCTGTCATTTGGGTAGGAGATCTTTGCAGGTGAGGTGCCCTGTTGGCAGAGCAGTGAGAAAAAAATTGGCCCTGCTGTGACAGCAGAGTGAGGGCTCCTGATGAAAGCAGAACAGCAGCCTCCAGGGTTATCAGATGGCTCTTGGCTGGGACCTGACGTGACATTTTGGGCCATTATCTGTATTCTCTGCTACTGGGTGAGCTACAGGGATTTCAGCACCTTGGCTGTGTGTTAGGCCTTGGGGCTTTGATCACAGTTTCCCCCCATCCTCCCCCCTTCCTGCTGACTTTAACATAAAATCAAAGGAACTTTTCAGCCCAGCTTATTTTCTGATACAACAGGGCGATACTATGTATGTTTTCATATCATGCTTTCGTTTCTGAAGGGTGGTTGTAGTCAGATGGGGGTTGGTCTCTTTCTCCAGGCAGCAACTGACAGGACGAGAGGACAGTCTTAAGCTGCGCCAGGGTATAGGTTGGCTATTAGGAAAAAGTTTTTTATTGGAACTGTCTGCCTGGGGTGATGGTGGAGTCACCATCCCTGGATGTGTTTAAAAAAAGATTGGGTGTGGCACTTGGTGCCATGGTTTAGTTGAGGTGTTGGGGCATGGGTTGGACTCGATGATCTTGAAGTTCTCTTCCAACCTGGTGATTCTGTGTGATAACATACCTGATTAGCCTTACAGCAGTGAAGTAGTTTGTTCTGGGCGAAGTCCAGGTGTGCAGGAAATCTGTTAATTTAAAGTTGCTGAGAAGGAACAAAGAGAAAAAACTCCCCCAATGATGAAACCTTTCTCATCCTCTATCATAGGTCCTTTTACCTCTTATCAGTTTTACCTGTTACTGGTATTTGTTTATTGTTACACACACCCCTAAGATCAAACTGATCTATTAATAGCTTTTACAATGGAAAATTTTAGGGGTCAAGATATTAGTAAGAACTATCCCATTCCTCTCTGATTAGACAAGTCACTGGTGGATAAATCATTACAATCATCATCATTGAATTGTTATAGAATGGCTTGCATTGGAATGGATCCTAGAGGTCATCTTGATCCAACCCTTCTGCTATGGGCAGGGACAACTTCCACTATTCTGGATAACTCAGAATCCCATCCAACCTGGCCTGGAACACTTCCAGGGATAGGGCAACCACAGCTTCTCTGGGTGACCTGTTCCAGTGGCTCACCATCCTCACAGGCACGGATTTCTTCCCAATATCTAATCTAACCGTGTCCTTTGTCAGTGTGAAGCCACCTGCTTTGTCCTATCACTTTTGTCATTGGGAAGATTTTTCTGTTTCGTGTTTTATTTGCATGGAGTTAGATTGATCCAGTGGTGCAGAGACTGAGCTCGCTCTAGCCTAAAACCATCTCTTTTCAGTAGCCGCAGCACTTGATTTTCTCTGGAAAAGAAATGGAGCTGACGGTTTCCCGGCACCCCTCCTGAGAGCTGGGGCGGGAGCCGCAGGAGCGGAGCAGCTTTGGGAGCCGGACCGGGTTGGAGCGGGGCTGGTGCCGGGCGCGGGCCCGCCAGGGGGCGCTGCGCCGCCGGCCGCGGGGATCGAGCGCCGGAATTCCCCGCGGGCCCCGCTGCCCGTCCGACACTGCAGCTCCGCTGAAACTACAGGTGTGCTCCGCCCGATTTTCTCCCAGGGGTTTGCTCGGGCCCCGTGGACAGGAACGCGCTCCTGGTTACAGCCACCACGGCTCGGGAAGAGCAGTGTCCCGGCAGCACTCTGGTCCAGCAGGGACAGGCTGTACGTTCGGTTTACCTGTACGACGGGAATAATTGGCAAGCCTAACAACACCTGAAAGAAATGGTTGTGGACCTGCATTTCCTTCCAACTTGTCTCCAGGATATTCGGTATCCTCCAAGTCTAACTTTTTTTATCTCAGAAGTATTTTGAGGTGGGAACTTATTAACTGTTGGTGCAATACTTATTTTAAACTTCTGGGTATAATGCCTGACAAAGGAGTTTATCTTTAGTTTTGAAGGCTAGTATAAAATCTTGGTCAGATGCCCCGTCTTACCTTTCTTAAATATTGTTTAGGTGATCTTCAGGGTAATTTATGTTTTAGAGCACATTTTGCATCAACTCCTCTATTTTCTGTAGAAAGAGCTGGGCTCTCTGTTCGAGCTCTGAACAGTTTGTGGGACCTGCACATGAAAACAAGTTAACTTCCAAGAACATCCATGTAAAAGCAGATGCTATAAACCTCCCTTTATGTTTATTTCTTGTGAAGTCAGTGGCCTGACTAACAGTCGTCCAGATGCCTCCATGAAATCAGTGTTCTCATAGTGTAAATTAAATTCTTCAATTTATTGCCCAAGCAAATCATCCACATGTCTTCACCTCTTTGATGTAGTGAAAGGTATGGTTGCAGGGAGGGTGGGTGCTGGAAGGGCGTAGCGCACAGCCCTGCAGCAGCAGGAACATCACTGCTGGGAGAGCCTGGGAGGGGTAAGGGACTGGGACCATCTGGAGAGGTCTTGAGGAGTTCTCATCCATGTAAAAAAATCCCATGGGAGGCCAGGGAGGGTAAATATGATGGAAGCAGACTTCTTTCAGTGGTGCCTAGTGAAATCAGCAGAGGGCACAGACAAGAAATTGCATAAAAAAGGACTTTTTTTTCACTTCTTTGAAAATCCCTAAGCTTCCATCCATGCTGGTGTGCAAGATGCCTTTTGTGCTTGTGACACGGCAGGAAAGCAGAGCCAAGTGCTGGCCCTTCCCAGACAGGTGCACAGGCAGAAGCAGGACAACAGGTGCTTAAAGAAAAGAAAGTGTTTTGTGAGTGAGCTTCTCCCTGGGCAGATGTCATACAAAAGCAGCAAAGGCTGTTAGTACATTGCACTGTGTAGTACATTTTAAATCTGTAGCACTGAACATTTCATCCCACGTGTTAGGACATCCTAACTCTGAAAGAAATATCAAAATGGTGTGGAATATAGATAACCTACTTAAGGCATTAAAGGTTTTAATTAATGTAATTGCTCAAGTGTTATTTCAAATGTTTCATGGTAAAAGCTGGGAAGGAGAGATCATTACTCCTGCAGGGTGTAGACAGATGATATTCAATGCTTGTAGTAAAGTTGGAACTTTATTATTCTGATCAATATATGGAGGCACCACCACCCTAATTTACAATGCACTTAGTATGGTGACTTTAGTTCATGAAGTGCTGCAGTGTTAGTTTGTGATCACACCAGTCTGCCTGTCTGCCTCCACCCTGCCAATGCAGCACTTTCAGCCTGGAGAAAGGCCCTTTCTGTCTGGTTTCTTTCTCCTGCTGTTCACTGACACAGGTAGAAAAGCAAAGTAGTTTGCCTGCTGAGTCTGTCCAAACAGACAGTGAATTTTGCCATGTGAAGCCAAGACAATCTTGAGCCCTGCAACGGTGTCATTTGTTGCTGCTGGAGAAGCTGGAGCTCTCCAAGAAGACGACTGAAAGAATCCGCAAAGAAAAAATTGCGGGAAATGACTCGGTGTACCTTGCCTGGAAGAAGTGTAATTTTTTCTAATAATGGCTAATCCATTCCCTTGGAAGGCTTTTGACCTTCTTAGCAAGGTTATTTGCATCACAGGTTCAGTGTGAAGTGAGAACCCTGAGCTTATGTAACAGCATGAAAGATGACCTGTTCCTCCGCAGTGACACTCAGGTGGAAAGAGGAGCGGGGCGCTCGAGCAGCCTCTGGGGAAGCATCCCGCGAGGTGCAATTTACGCCGTGCTGGGAGAGGAGGAGGGGGAGAAGGATGGGCGTTGCGCCGCAGCAGCAGGAAGTTTGGGCTGCAGGACATTCCGCCTGTGCTGCTGCCCCACAGTCGGCGGGCGTGTCCCTGGGGCTGCTGCTCTGGCACCGCGTCCGCTGAGCTGCCGGCGCTGCGGGAACTGCTCGGGCTGGGCTCAGGTTCCCGCTGGGACTGGGCAGCAGGCCGTGCTCTCACTGTGGTCAGCAGCAGCGGGAAATACCTCTGGACAGCCACGTCTCCAGCTGCTGGGAAGAAGCCATGAAGCGAGTGAAGAAGTTCTGCTTTCTCTTTCTCCCGGTAGATTTTTTAGTTTCATTCCACACCACAGAGGCAATTTCTGTGATGGCCTCTGTCAGTTTATTCTATTTCAACAGCACCAGCAACAGGACTGTGTTTGAGCGCTGTGAGTGCGGCCTGTATGGCTTTCATTCTCCTCGCCTTAGTGCTCAGGGACTGGTGGGCATTCCAGTATCTGCTGATCCTTATGCCTGCGACAAAAATACTGACTTCACTGTCATGAAAGCACCGTGGATAGCCCTGATTGAAAGAGGCAATTGCACTTTTGCTGAAAAAATTCAGGTGGCAGCCGGAAGGGGAGCAACAGCAGCAGTGATCTACAATTCTCAAGGCAAAGGCAACAACACCCTCCTGATGGCGCATTACGGTGAGTGAAAGGGTGCAGAAAACCAATCATTTCTTTCTCTGAAGTTTGCTTCAGGGCAGCACGGGCAGGCTCTGAGGAATCAGGGGTGTTTGTGGGTGATTGTTGTTGTGCTCAAGAGATTCAATTAGAAAAAGAAGGTGTTATGCAATTTGAGTCTTGACTTCAGTGCCTCATCAGCAAGACCCTGCTGTTCAGTTCTGCGCTTGGTCCAGTGCAGGCAAAGGGCTGAGTCCTGTTCTTTACCTGTAGAATTTGCAAAAAAATTTTAGACAGTGATGTGGAGCAATCTTTAGTATTTGTTTTGAAGACACCATTGTATTTTTCAAGGTGAGAGGACACAAATGAACCTACAGGTGTTGTCCGCATAAGTATTTGCTTGGCAGTTTGCAAGCTAGGTCTTGTCTTTTTTTTTTTTTTTTTTTTTAATTTTATTCTGAGAGCCAGGAAGTTCTCACTGTAAGGTATGTGGCTTCAATGAGGTACAATTGGCATCCGGGTTTTAAAACATATCAGCTCTGCTGGGGATTCCCAGCCACCTGACTCACTCCTTGCTGGCCCAGAGAGAGGAGCTGCTGACCAGCCCGGGATGTACAGGGACTGCTGGCCCCTTGTAACTGGCTTCTCTGCCACACCAAGCAAGTCTGGTTGAGCTTCTCATCAATCAACATGCCAAATCCTTCTCAGGGCTGCTCTCAATCCATTCTTCACCCAGCCTGGGTTTGTGCTTTTTAATCATATGATGGACTGTAATGCATGCATGTATAAGAGACTGTTGCTAAGCCTTAAGCTCCAAATCCCCCAAACTATAGGAATTTTTGTATTCTGAGAATGTTCCAACACTTGACTTTGGTTCAGTTTTGTCTCAGTGAAAATGCTGGAGCTAAACATCCCTGAAGCTTTGGAGGCATTTGAGTCTTAGCATATTGGCTGCTGTTGATTGCATTGGTTGTATTTTCAGAGGGGTGTTAAGTTCTTCCTTGCTCCTACATGGAACAGGTTTCAGAACAAAACCACATTTCTCTGATTGCTTACAGATTTACTTCTCACTATAGCTAGAGCTATTACTGTTGAAATAAGTTGTCTACTTATATGTTGAATGGGAGAATGAAAGGTTTGTTTAGGTTAGGACAAAACTGTTCACTTAGTAAGCTTTGTGTGTTTAGCAATATTGATCTTGAGCAAATTGCTTCATCTGCTCTTCATTACCTGCTCTGCACACTGCTATTGCAGTAGCAAAACCAGACCAATCCCCCTGTGCTACTGAGCTGCCAAAACCTGCAGCCTCTGTGCTGGCGGGGTGGATGCTGGTGGAGGGGTTGGTTTTGAAGTGCCTGTGGCTGGCAGGGGGACTGGCCTGGTTCCGAAGTCCCTGTCCCCCGGGAGGCATTCAAACCTGAGCTGGGTTAGACTGTGTAATGCTCAGCATGCTGCTCTTAGCACAGAGAAAGGAAAGGGAGATGGGCACCACAGACAGATGGTGAGTTACTGGTTATCAGTCACACGGTTCAGAATCAGCCCAAAGCCTGAGGTAAAAACTGAACAGTGCTGACTCCGATGAGAAACGGTTGAACTCTTGTGTTTACACTAGTTTTCTTAGTGCTTGCATAGGCAGCAGCTGATCCTGGGCCATGTCACTGCTCAGGAATATTCCTTTCTCAATGGTGGGCTCTCACCCAGAGCACCAGCCTGCATATAGTGACATGTGGCTGTATGGGATGCGTTTGAATGGCTCCTGGGGCTGGGGGCCGTTTCTGCAGAGTAGCTGATACGAGGCAAGGCCTCTCCATCATAAGAGTGGCTCTGTGGAGAAGAGGAGCTCAAAATATTCTTTCTCCTGTTACTTTCCTTTGTTGCCTCAAATTCCCTGGCAGGGCTCTACAGCATGTCAGACTCGTGGTTGCAGTGACTCTGCCAGCATTTTGATCGCACTGCCTGGTGCAGGACAACTTGGCAAAAGTGTCTAAGTGCTGGAGCAAGGGACTGGTGCATGCAAACTGGCTGTCCCAAAAGTAACTGCAGGGCCCTGGAGAAACAGAACTTTTTGTTGTGGGTTCCATAGATCAAATAATAATTAATGAGGCAAACACAACTAATATATAAGTAGAAAAAGGAGTTGCTGGTTGAAGTGGCAAGTTTGTAGCATCTGTTAAATGATGGGGGCAGCAATGGCCAATCCAGTGAGGGAACAGTACTAACCCAGTATTTCGTAAGCCAGCTTCAATCAGGACTGACGCCGTGCTGCTGAGTATTCAGCAAACATGAATTCAGCCACTGGAAGCAGGCTGGTTCACAGCTGGGCATCTCGTGCTGGTGCCACTGTGTCTCCGGGCTGCTGTGGAGTGTCAGGAGATCGGCATCTCCCAGAGGTCCCGCTGCCCCCCCCTCCGTGCTTTGTCCCTTGTGAGCACTGGGGCAGGCAGAGGGAGGAGGCCGATGTAGTGGGACGTAATGGAGGAGGTGAGCCACCCCTCCTGGGTGGCACGCGGGGGGATCACCCATCACCCCGAGAGGTGATGTCAGGAGGAGCCATCACGCCTGAGAGGTGACCCTCCGCATCCCCCGGGAGAAACGTGGGTGGGTGGCGCACTGCGCCCGGAGAGAATACAGCAAGGGGGACGCCCGGATGCGCAACACCCCACAGCACCGGCGAGACCGCAGCGCCTGGAGTCCCCACTCCCCGGCCAGCGGCGGGGGTCCAGTCCCGGCGGGGTTCCCACGGCGGCGGGCGGTGCTGTGCAGTGGTGCGCGGTTCGGTGCGATGGTGCGCGGTGCCGTGCGGTGGTACGCGATGCCATGCCATGCCGTGCCGTGCCGTGCCGTGCCGTGCCGTGCCGTGCCGTGCAGAGCGGTGGTTCGCGGTGCCGCGCGGTGCTGGGGGCGTGCCGCGGCGGGGGCGGCCTGCTCCTCCCCCGGCGGCCGCGGCAGCGGCTTTAGGCGGCGGGGCGGTGGGGCCGGGCCGTGCTGGGATGCNGGCTCGCTCTCATCCAGCGCGGCGGCGGCTGCTCCTTCGCCGACAAGATCCGCCTGGCCGCCGAGCGCGGCGCCGCCGCCGCCGTCATCTACAACTACCGCGGCACCGGCAACGAGGTGCTGCCCATGTCCCACCACGGTGAGCGCCGGGGAACAGGGGCCTCGGAAAGAGAGGGAGCGCGCTGGGAGACCCCTTCCCTCCCTCCTTTCGGCGGGTGAGGGAACAGGGCACGGCCCGAGCGCAGCCCCCGCCGCACATCCTCGGCGCGGCTGCTCGGTAACAGCCGGGAATGTCGCTGCCTCTCCCGCACCACGGGAGTTTCTGCCCGGACTGGCCGGTGCTGTTTCGGGCGCTGGTGATGTTTTTTCTCTGATTAATGAGTAACCGTGTCCGAAATCTTCGGCCGCTGCTGGGGCTGAGGACGAGTGGGCGCTTGCTGAGCCCTCTGGCCGGGCCCTGGCTGTAGGTGTGCAGGGGTGACTGTTTGCACTTGGTCTGGGCTGGCCTGAGCCTGTAGTCGCCAGAGGTGATGGATGCTGAGGTTTTCAATGCCTGTTAAGACTGTGGAGTTGATTTGGGCCGTAAAGTGGGATGGGTTTCCATGCTCAGACACTATTTCTCCCTATGCCCTGCACACTAACCAGCTCAAAAGTAGGCTAAGTACGAGACTCTTCTGTAGGTAACTTTTCAGCAGCAAAATGCCACTTCTAATGCAAGTAGCTGAAGGTCTTTAAAGGTTGTTTTCCAGTTGCATAGGCTGATGACAGAGTTCTTTTTTTGCTATAGAAAGTCTTCTGTTTACTAGAAGGTTTTTTCTGACCTGCCTGTCTTTCAGATGAAGAGTGAGTTTTGGCTGTATTTTAGGCTAATGTTGCCTGAGAAACAGACCTAGGCTGAAAGCTGTGCAAGCGCCTTCTGGTGATGATCCAAGCAGATGCCCTGTGTATCCCAGGGTGAGAGGCTTTGGTGGCTCTGTCCAGCTGTTGGAAGGACACACACCTTCCTGGGTGTGTTGGAATTCTGTAAAGTGGCACTGCTTTGGGAAGCCACATCTTCTGGGGATAAACTGAACAGTAGAAATGAGTAGTGCGTCTTAAAGCTCTAAATGGTTTGAAAAATAATTATATCCCTGCAGCAACCCTCTTAGAAGGGGTGGAGAAGATTTCTGTTAGCAGTGGAGCCAAGTGTTGTGGTGAGACAAGGAAACAGTAGCTGCCTCTGGAGGTTTGTTGTGCGCAATCGTAATGAGCTGTAGGACTGCTGGTACTCTCCTTTAAGAATTCAAAACATACAGTCTGGATAAGCTCTGGCCTTTCTGAGGCAAGGCTTTCTTATGTAATCAAATCATCAGCTGATAAATGCCATTGAGATCTGGCTATTGCTGGGCAAGTTCCTCCTGCTGAACTGACAGAGCATCCCTGCCCCTGAGCCCTGTTCACTGGGTGCCTGCCTCATCCTGCAGCTCTTGGAGGAGCTCCCTTGGCACTGCTGGCCTGGGTAGGTCACTGCTGAACCTGTTCTTGAGGGGAAGGGCCATGTGCTCCTGCCCCTCCTCCATCCTGGCTGCTGGGAGACTTAGAGCGTCTTAACCTTGCTGGGAGCTGCCTCTCGAAATGAACCATGTGCTCTCGCTGGGGTTTGCTCCAAGAGAAGGTCCCTCCTTTCCTGTGCTGTCCTTAAGCTTTCTGCTGAGGCATTTACATCACAGTGGCTCTAGCTGTCCTGATTATCCTGCCTGAAGGGATGGGAACTCAAGGGCATGTTGAAACTTCCCAGCCGAACTGCAAATAGGACAGGGACTCCTTGGAGAAGACAGCTTCTGTCGAACCACTTATTTAATCTGCCTGACTCCTCCTTGCTATGTCGTAGCACAATTACTGGGCTAAGCTTGTTGCTGCTGTTGCTTTTATTGCTTGTCCTTGTTTTAGTCCCTCACTTTCTTTCCCATTCCACCCTCCCTTTTCTTCTCTGGACGTGAGTTCTTTTTCTATCATCATGTCGGTCTGCGAGTCCCTGTTCTTGGCTCTTTCCACAGTGATGCTCTTCCTTCTGCTTTTGGGGCTTTGGTGACATGCTGTGCTTGGGGTGCCCCTGCCTTCTGCCCCCACTGGGAGCCAGCGCTCTCTGGTCAAACTTGACAAATGTTGCAGGCTTTGAACGTGGCATGGCCAAGATGGAGCAATCTACCAGTCACCAGCCTCATTCGGTTTGCCAGGTGCAGGATATTACCTGTGTAATGCTGATGACCTCAGCCTACAGCACTACCCCTCAAACTTAGGAGGTAAGAGCTGGTTATAATGCCCTTTGCTGAACTGCGCTTTGGAACGGCTCCCCTCTCCTGGCCTCACTGGTGGCACTGGGTGCTCTAACCTGGAGCTGGTGGGGAAGGTGGCCCTGCTCATTGAAGAATGGGCTTTGTGCAACCACAACTCCTGCCGTAGCTGTAACGTCTGTAGCTGTGCTAACGGTGACTTTGCAATCTGGGTTTCCTATGTGGTTTCATTTCTGCTCTGACTGAGGCCATCAAATGCCAACCAGTGAAACCAAACATTTCCTCCAAGCTGATACAGTGGGAAGTACCAGGAAATGGCTTTGCTGTGATGAAGGGGAATTAAGCAGCAGTACTGAGGACTCTCCTCTCAAGTGTGGGGCACGGAGCTCTCATTTGCCTGGCAGAGAAGGAAGATCTCTGTGGGTGGGCTCTGATAAAATGGAGTATGGCGTAACACACTTTTCTTTGAAGAACTTTGGTAGCAACAAAACACAAAGTTACTAACAGGAGCTTGTCTAAAAGTTCAATGTGCCTTTTTCTAGGATGTTCAAACTTGGCTTTTGAAGCAACTTTCTTGTTTAGAGACTTAAATGGGCCTGTATTTGCAGCAGTGTTTGTCCTAGTCATCCTGCTTCCAGAGACTTTTTTTCTTATAATCATGTTTAGTCTAATGAATTCTTTACTGCATCAGTGCTCTACATAACCTTTTGGTGTGCCAACTTTAAATAAACCCTGAACAACAAAAAGCAACCCAACAAAAGCAAACCACTCTGGTAATTAAAACAACAGTATGCAGTGAGTAGCCAAATCAGATATGATCAAATCCTGCCTAATCATCTTTAACATGTAGCATGTCAAGAATTTAATGGAGTCCAAAGTAAAATTTGCTATGTGATTTATAAGCACAAACCTGTATCAATTAGCAAACTTGAGCTTTAACTGTGCACATTTTAAGATGGTACCACTCTGTGTCAGGCTGAGCAGGGTTTCAAAGTACAGTTCTGTGTGCTCGTAATTGCACCTCTCTGTAATCTCTATCGACCTTCTGAAAAAGACATTTGATTGGAGAAAACCAGTAGCATGTGGGGAAAAAGTGCAGGGCAAGAGTTGGTTTGTTTTAAAGGTGGACCTTGCCTTAAGGCAGAACTAGGCTGTTAGGTGGCTTTGGCTTGAGGGCATAGTGGTGCCTGTGGGAAGCATTCTTTGGTGTTCAGTACTTCCTTTCAGCTGGTGAAGAAGGATTTTTTGCAGGTCAGAAAGCAACTGTGATAATTTTCTTTGGTTTCTCTCTTGTGGTGTAGCTCTAGACTTAAGAAGAACATCACCTGATCTGCAGAGGGCTTATTCTGGGGGAGCACAGCTAAATGATTCTGGCTCAAGCAGTAACAGCATGTCTCAGGCTAACAAGATCTGGTTCAAGTGTAAACTTGCATCTGTGGGTGAAAGGGGAAGGAAAGGTTAAATATGTAGCACTGCTACTTAACTTGTTCTGCAGGAATTTCACTGAGGTGAAGCCTTACCTCCATACGCTTAGAGAAAACAGTGTATGGCAGAAGTGTCTAGTTGTGCTCCACTGCTTTTTGTGAGGTATGATCTTCAGAAACAAGCTAAAAGTGCCATGGTATTAAAAGGCTGATGTGAACTGTAAAACGTCAAAGATTGAGTCAGAATTGTAATCCCAAGATGGGCTATGCTGAGACTTTATAAGCCTTGTGTGAAACAAAAAGTGCACCTTTCTTTGCAATGAGTGAAGGCTTGTGCTGAGGATGCCTGAGGAGAGGAATGAGGATGCAGGATCTAATTAATGACACTTCCTCTCCCATGTTCCTTGGCCATGGCCAGATGAGCCTTTGAAGGTTATTTAGCCTTTCCTACAGTTCTTTTTTGAGAAGGACCTTGCATACATCTACTGTGCCTGCATGGTATTTGGAGTCTGTAGCGTCTGGAGTTTGTAGCTCTTTGCATCTGAGAATAACTTTTTGATGTACTCAAACTCAGTTTGGTTCTCCTGGCTGCCTGGTTTAGAGTAAATTAATATCACAGCTGTAGTGGCATTCAGATAAGCAGCTGTGGCACATGGGTGACCCTGATCTCCTCAGGGGTTGGTGGGCTGTGACAGTCACCTGGGGCTGCCCCCAGCACCAGAGTCTGTGAGCAAGCAGGAGGGGCATTGAGACGCTGGATGAGACTAACTGGTGCTATTGACAGCTTCTGAACCCTGCCCTTGCTCTTTGATACAATTTAGGTACCTCTGTGCCATGGAAAACTGTAGGGTAGGCATCATTCCTTAGATAGCCTGCAGAACATCTGTGAAGTGCCCTTGCTCTTTGGGTTTACTGGGCTGCTGAAACGTGAAAGGATGAATTAAAATCCCAAGTGACAGCTGTGGTAGCAGAGGCTTCATTGTGAGAGACATCGTGTCCCTAAAACAATGACAGTGCTTGTTTGCCTCCAGCCTTGAATGTGCTGGTGAGCAGACAGCAGTCAGCTCAGCACAGTTCCCCACTGTGTCCAGTGTGACCTGTCATCTTTCCACAGACAGATGCTTTCTGGCTGACACTGTGCCCACTTACATCATTTTACCATTAGCTTTCTCAAACTCACTTGTGAGCACTTAGCTGCCACCAGCATGTGGAGAGCAAGGGGTATTAGTGGTGAGCTCAGTGTCATTCAAAGAGGGTGAGCAATGTATTTAATAAATCAAAACTGCTGAAAACTGTTGAGTAAACTCACCAAAGATTTTTTCATTAGGAATGTTGCTTGCCGTTTCTCCAGGGGGTTTTTGATGCTGTTTGCTAGATTGAAAGGTGGTGCTTTAGTCTTGCAGGTGCCACTGACCAAACAGCATGTGAAGAGAGCTGTCCTACAGATCTCATTCATTTCTGTGCCCTTGAAAAGTGTTACTGTCCTGGCTGCTGTTTTAGAGGATGATTTCTTATTATAAATGTTCTGAGATTTCGGGGACAGGAGCATTTACTTTAAGGCTCAGAAGGGGAGGAGGGGGAGAAAAAAGGGCTAGTAATTGTTGGATTCACTTGACAAATAACAACATTATTTAAACTAAACAGAGTGCAGGTTGGTTTCTACCTCCAGTATTTCCTAGGGACTGATGGAAACTCATGTAATGTAAAATAACACTTGGTCTTGATATGCCCCTTTATACACCTAGCCTGTTTGATAAAAAATGTTTCCCCACACTTCCTAGTGTGGAAATCTTCCTTCTCTATGTGTCTTGCTGTCTTGTTCAGCTTATTCATCCCTGATGTGTATGAAGGGGTAGTGTATATCCTGAGTTGATGATGCAGTCTGGGGAGGAGTGGATGCACCTTAAGGCTGTGGTGCCATTCACAGAGGCCTGGAGAGTGGGGCAGAGAGGAACCTGATGAAGTTCAGCAACAGTCCTGCACCTGGGGAGGAGTAACCCTGGCCACCAGTACAGTCTGGGGCTGATCTGCTGGAAAGCAGCTCTGTGGAGAAGACCCTGGGGATCCTGGTGGACACAAACTGTCCACGACCATCTGTGTGTTCTTGTGGGTAAGAAGGCCAATAGGATCCTGGGGTGCATTAGGAAGAGGTCAGAGAGGTGATCCTGCCCCCTCTACTTTGCCCTGGTGAGGCCTCACCTGGAGTTCTGTGCTGCTTAGTTCAAGACAGCCACGGAACGCCTGCAGTAAGTCTGCAGAAGGCCTGTGAAGATGATGAGGGACTGGAGCATCTGTTGTACAATGAATGGTTGAGGAAGCTGAGCCTATTTAGGCTGGAGGTGAGAAGAATGAGAGGGGACCTTATCAGAGCACACAAATGTGTTAAGGGTGGGTGTCAGGAGGACGGGACCAGACTGCTTTCAGTGGTGTCTGCAGCAGGACAAGGGACAATGAGCGCAAACTGAAACACAACAATGAGCACAAACTGAAAGTTCCATCTGAATAGGAGAAAAACTTCTTTAGTGGGCGAGTGACTGAACATTGGAACAGACTGCCCAGAGAGGTTGTGGCGTCTCCCTCATTGGAGATATTCCAAACCTGTCTGGATGTGATCCTGTGCAACCTGCTCTGGGTGACCATGCTTTAGCAGCGGGGGTTGAACTAGGTGATCCCCAGAGGTACCTTCCCACCCCAGCCATTCCATGGTTTTGTGTGAATGTTTGCCCCTGTATGCTGAAAGGCTTGTGTGTTTCGGAAGAGGAGATCAGACATAGTGCCATCTGTCAGGTAAAGCAAGCTGAAAGTAGATTTAATGAAGCTTAGGTGATAGTGTGAGGAAAAAGGCAGTTGAGACAAACAGTTTAGATCATAAAGGGCTGTAGCTTTAAATAACTGCAAAATAATCTGGATGTGAATTCTTTTGTCTTGGTGGCAGGTAATGTTTGGGGTGGAGAACATGCAAAGCAGGGGAAGAAGAAGGAACAAGCTTACCGACATCAGCTTATCCAGGCTTATTTTGCCAAGGGGAGAGCTATCACAGGGCAATAAAGGCGTTTCCTCTGACAATGTCTGGTATGGTGGATGATTGTGGGTTTGGGCACATTCCTGATGAGATTTTGCCTTGTGTGTGTGGATGAGAGCAATCAGCACGGGTTTTTTTTTTATCCACACTGTACCATGGATGAGAGCAGAGCTGGCCTGCAGGGTCTGGTTTCATAGTGTCTAAGGCCAGAGACAGTCCCTAGAGTGGTGTGTTGCTGAGACCTGATGGCTTTTATGTGCAGTGCTGGCCTGTCATCTGAGGTGAATTACATAAGGTTGGTAATACCACCTCAGTCTGCCTACACTGTTAGTTTATTTTTCCTCCTACTGTAGCAGATAACAGTAAGCTTGTACCAGCCTGTTTGATAACCACCAGAAATCCCGTTTCTTGCTATTCCAGTACAGTGAGATAAGCAATGTTCAAGACATTACATAGGTTTGGCTTTTTTTAAACATGAAAGATAGGCTATCAGATACTCCTCTTACATGCCTGAAGAGCCAGGTGTGCTAAACTGGTAGGAAATGGTTGGAGTGTCAACTGACACTGACAGTGTCTTTTGTGTTAAAGAATGGTAGATAGCTTGATCTCCTAATGCCTTTTTTGTTGATGGTGGTATTTGATGGGTGCCAGGGGAATACCTCTAGCTCCTCTGACTAAGGCTTAAAGCACAGCTAGTACTGATTTGTGCTGCAAGCACCATATCTTGTAGATAAAAGCAATGATACAGGCACCAAGGCTAGAGTTGTATTTCGTCTCCTGAAAGAGCCTTCAGATAGTGTTTCTGATGTGGTTAAGGAGAACCTGTCCATTCTTCTAGAAGTCAAACTCCAAGGTCTGCATTTTCCCTGTTTTTCTTTTTACTTTTTCTTTTTTTCTTCTTTTCTTCTTTTCTTTTTCCTTTTTTTTCTTTTTTTTTCAGTATATGAAACATTCAAAATCAAAAGTAATTTCTTCCATTCCTCGTTTTGTGAGTGGGTGGCTTCTGTGGTGGTCAGCTGGAGCTGTTGAAATGGATTGGTGATCCCACCAGGAGCAAGGATGGGGTGGGGTATTCCCAAGTGGAGTGCTGGGCACACTGGGGTGAGCTGGTCCTGGGGTGAAGCAGTGTGGCTGTGCCACAGCAGAGGCTCTGGCTGCACAAGGTGCTCTCTGGACAGAGTGAAGGAATACTGGTAAAACTGCAAGCACTTAACTTCAGTCTGATTAAAGACGAGCCCAAACTCCAGACTTTGAGAAAGAAGGGGAAACAAAATGATGGAATCCAAAATGTTGGAGGGTGTGTGTGGCATGCTAGCTTCTTCCTTGTTCTGAAATAACTTGCCTGCTTAGCATGTTTTATTCCTTCTTTCTTAAAAATGCCTCAAAATTATTGCCTTCCTCACCTATTTTCACAAAACTGTGTTATACCTCGGTCTGTTCCCAAAGAGGAAAAGGGTCCATCAGTTTTACATCCTGTTCTTGGTAAATGGTGATAGAGACATTAGAGAGGTTTGACTCTCCCTGTCCAAGAAAGAAAAATCTATGGAATTTGCCCAAAGTTACACTGAGGCCTTTAAACCAAAATCAGCGGGTCTTTCATTACTTAATTGAAGTTGAATCTGTTTGGTTTAAACAATGTGAAATGGTTGCAATGCCTAAATGAGCTGAGAAATGACTTTTGAGTGAGGGTAGAGGAACTGACTTGGAGTTTCTGAGTTGGCTTTGGTCAGTGGATTTCCCTGGCCTCAAGATCTGATCCTTGCCTTGATGTGCTTTAATGCATTAATAGATTGTGAATTTATTGCTAAAAGTGAGCATTGTTAAGGCACAGATTAGGTACCATTGCATTCTAAATATCATGGGGTGAGTGTTCTCCAGGCCCTACAACTTCCTTGGTTCAGTATAGATTTATCTGTAGCCCACAAAAATGTAGCACTAGATTACAATAATTACTTTAAATGATTGTGAAAATGCAGGTGTGTTCTATGCAAAAGGTAATTCTCCCAGCTCTATGCCCCTCTTGCACATCTCATTTCTCTACTGAATTATCAAACCTGTAACTTCTTGTTTAGGAGCTGAAGTGTAATGGCAGAACAAGTCAAGTCTTTGCAGGGCAGGGTTTAATATAGGTATTGATACTGCTATAAATAGATACAACTTCACTCTATGTCTAAGTCAAACTGATTCAGGAAGGAGTGCAGTGGAACTTTGATCCCAGTCATGCACTCTCCTTGTGGGCCCACTGTGCTGTGCCCCAGCTCTTCCCTGCCCCAACAAACCATTGGGGTTCTTGTGCTTCATCTGTACCAACCCATTTCCTTCAGATTTTGACCAGCTGCTGTCTTACAGTATGGGAGGTGCCCAAAGAAGCAGGCTGTGTTTTCCTAGAGAGTTGAATAACTTCCCCTCTCCAGTTTCACAGGAAATGGGAAAGGAAAGAGACTGGGAAATATTTAACTGAACAGGTCTTGCTTCTGTTTAGCAATGAGCCCATTATCAACTAAACAGGCAGCAGATTAATTTCACCTTCTAGTGTCCCTTAAAAACTGTTTTAGAAGCTTTACCTGAACCACAAAAGCTGGCACCTGGGCAAAGAACGTGGGTTCCCAGGAGGTTTTTGCCGTGCACAGCTAACTGACTTTCCTCTTGCCTTGCCGTAATCTGGGTGGGGAAAAGGCTGACAGTTGAGAGCAGCTGCTGTGCTCGAGATTCCTCTGCAGATGTCCCCTCAAATACCTTCTTTCCCTTATGATGGCCAAGCCCTGTCAGAAGCCTCAGTCTAGGTCGGTGGTTTCAAGGCCAGGGTAACATGTTTCAGTACCTGTCATGGTGGGACGCAGGTAGCAGCTCAGGAAGTGTTGGGTGGGGGTGATCCTCTTGCTTCTGTCCTAGAAGCACAGAGGTTGTCACAAACACTTGCTGATGGAAATGGCCACTCACTTCTGCCCTTGTAGTGCCAGTGTCAAAGTCACCAGCTGGCCACTAGTGTGTGTTCATCCAATTTCAGCAGAGCTGAAATTGCAACAGAAATCTCTGGGGTTGAGAAGTGTCAGTGAGAACTAAAGCTGTCATCTGATGACATCCTTGTGAACTATACAGTCTGAAACTTAAATGGAAGATTTTTTTTTCTTTAAGGGTAAAACTGGTTCACAATGGATGGCTTAGTAGCTTGAATGGTTTTGCAGGCTGACGGTGACATTTCATTAAAAGGAATTCCTATGCTGTGTCTTGTGTTGTGAATAACCACAAGATAGATTTTTTTATGAGACATGCAGAAATATAGGGGAATAGGGCAGAGCAACCTTTTTTGCTTTTTTTTTTTTTGGCAGGCTTTTTATTTTCTTGTTGTTGCAGCCTCTTCTTCCACACTTTCTTCCATGCTTATGAAAGCAAGTCTCAGCTTCTGACTGGATGCTAAATTCTTTGCTTGCTGCTACCACCTGACCCCAGCTCATTTTATAACTGAGGTATAAGCTCTAGTTCATACTGAAGAGTAGTTGCAGTCTTGGAGACTTTTTTTCCTCTTCTCTGTGTGATGTACTTGTCTTTACAAGGAGCTTTCTGAATAAAAGATGAGTTTGGTCACTGAGGAGAGTTGCTTGCTGCGTTGGATCACAAGCATTATGTGAACAAGCTGGAAAACTAATAAACACTTTCTCCAATGACAGCCATTGTGGTTTAACAGCAATTCTAGGGGGTTTTGGTAGCTGAAAGTTGAGTAACTTTCAGCAGAGGGAAATAACTTGAATAACTCAGCAGAGGGAAACACAATTGGTCTTCCCATTAAAGAGCATTTGGCTGGTGGGGGTTTAACTAAAAATAGCACTTTGTAAAAGTCTTTATTCTTCTCCTGTGTAATGTCTTTTATGAATGTTGTGCAGGTGATGGTTTAATGCAGTGAGACTCCTGATCAGCTGGTCTCAAATCTGCTTTTCTTGTATTTAGTTTAGAGAGAGAGTAGTGATAATTGCCTCATTACCCTTTCTCCTTTTTTTTTTTTCTCTCTTAAGAGCCTCTCTGTTATATTGGGACTTTCTAATTTGTCTGCCAATGGTATCAAGTGTCCTCAAGCCCTTGCACGTAACTGAAAGGAACCTAGTTTGCTCTGGTCTGTGCTTGGTGACTAGAGTTTCTTGAAATGTCTTCCTGCCATAAACCCCTCGATTCCTTTCACTTCTTTTGGTGTTCAACTGAACCAATAAAACCTGTTGTTAAAGTCAGGATGGCATTTGCTGTCTTGCCCCCAACTGTTTAAAAGTGGAGCACACCTGCGTCCATATTTGCTTCCCTCTGAATTTGCAATAGAAACTCACAAAACCACTTGAAATTCACAATCATTTCTCAATTGCTGCTGAAAATACAGGAGCAAAGGGTGATCTATGTATTTGATTGCTCAGTGTCTGGGGAAGTACTCAAAAGTACTGTCAAATTTAGAAAAGAGGTGTTAAGAAGTAGCAGTGGAGTGTTGGATCCATTACAGGAAGCAATCCCTATACAAATACCACAATCCTCAGTGACCTTACTTTGTAGACGATTTATTTTTAACTTCATGTAGTTCAAAGCCATGTTAAAATGTAAATTGCCAAAGTGTTGTGTCCAAAATAGGACAGTCTGTGTCCTATATAAGAGTGAGGATTGCTATGGAGACAAATGAATTCTGAGCATGGTTCACTTATGCAGCTCATAGGTAATGGGACGTACTTTCAGCTGGACAAACACATAGTGATGACACTTGCTTTGCATTATACTGAATAATTAATTTATCTTGAATCTACAAATATTATTTAGAAACTTCTCACAGTCATTTCTTTAGCACTTGAAGCAAGACATTTAAGACAGTGATTCTGATACAACACCTGGGAACTGAGCATGGATTCCCTTTCTGTTTTGCAGGTGCTGAAAAGATCGTTGCAATTATGATTGGCAACCTGAAAGGCATGGAAATCCTGCGCCGGATTCAGAGTGGCATGAAAGTCACTATGGTCATCGAAGTGGGCAAAAAGCGCAATCTTTCCATGAATATCTTCACCATCCTCTTCATCTCCGTGTCATTTTTCGTTGTGGCAGCAGCAACCTTGGGCTGCTATGTGTCTTACTCTGCTCGGAGACTCATTATGGCAAGGGCCCAGTCCAGGGAGCAGGTGAGTTTGTCATTGCTGTTTCATGCTCCCATCCCCCCACGGTGTGGATCTTGAGGTTTGTATTCTTTGGTTAAGTATGAAAATTACGGAATTTGTTTGTTTGATCTTTAAAATGCTAAGAGATACATCTTTGCACAACTTAAAACTTTCTTAAAGAACAGCCAAAAGTAAATTCTGTTGAGAAAAGTCGATTGTACTTGGCTGTGTTTCGTACAAATGCTATGCAAATTCGTGAACTGCAGTGCAGCCGTAATGCTGATGTACTGGGGGCTGTCAGAGAGCTAAACTGCTTTTAGCTAACTGCTTTCATCCTTCCCACATAGCACCGCCTATGTGCTTGCTGTAACAGGAGACACAACTGGAAGTGTGTCTGCAAAATGGGGCATGACTTTAGCTGCAGCTTGGGAGTCTGGTGCTTGTTGAAAGCTGCTTTCTGACTGAGAGCTTTCTGAGAATTACAGTGACAGATTCAATTAGGGCTGGAAGTATTGGAAGTTGTCATCTGCCTCTGAGATGTAGCATTGCCACTCCTGGATGAAATGGGAAGTTGTCTGTGTAACCTAATGCTGTCCTCCTGCTGATGTTTGTAGACAGAGATGCACAGCCTCCTGCTGATGAATCCTCTCTTTCATTTCCTGCTGCCTACCTTAGTCTCACAGCTCTGTTTAACAATGCTAAATAAATTTGGACAGCAAAACCGGGGTGTCCTATGCACTGTTCATTAAATCAAATTGTTTCCTCCTTTGAGGGTACTTAACAGTGCAGTTGTGAGCTATCAGGCTTTCAAGAAACTACAGAGGTTATTAATCCCTCAGTGATAGCTGGTACTGGGAAAATCCAATCTGCTTGGCGAGCAGTCTTGGGTTCTGTGTGCACAAGGAACTTACTGTAGATTAAAAAATAACATTGATAAATGACATGCTAGTTCCATGTGATTTCAGCAGAACTGAAATCAAGGAGCCCCAATAAGTGCTTTACAGAGTATAAGAATAGAAGAAAGCTTCTCTGCTGTCAGGGTGTAAAAATGTACTGTTCCATTGAAGTGAAACTCAAAGACAATCCAGAATTGTTTTCAGTTGTTATACCCTGGCATCTACACTGACCTCATAGTGATTAGGTAAGTACAGAATAACAAGAAAATGCTTGTTAGTTCAGGTGAACTACTAAAAGGTGATGCTACCATGTGCAATGTTAGCTGCTGATTGGCTTTTCAGTGTAGATCCAAAGTTTGAGAATTTTAAGTGCTTTGGCTCCATGAAGTACTGAAGATTAATCAAACAACTTCCTGGCTTGTATGGTACATCCTGGTGGCTCTCCTGCCATCCGTCAGCCCTTTGAAAAGCCAGATTGCCTGGACTTGAGTGGCCATTGAGAAGAGCCAATCATGTCAGCTTCTGGTCCAAGCAAAAGAAGTTTTAGTAGCACGTCTCTCCTAACCTAACATTTAAACCAGAGGTGTTCTTTCCTCATGAGCAAGCTACACTGTGCAACCTCCTAGTTCCTTCTTGAATGCATCTTTTCTTCTGGACTTGAAATTCAAGTCTCCACTCCTGCCATTTCTTCCTGCATTGGGAGGTCAGTGAGCAAGAAGGTGGAAAATTGAGGCAAGCGTGGTAGGTGGCTTTCTACCTTTCTAGTCAGTGGAGTACTGGCAAATTCAGTTCTCAAAATAGTAACCTTTCTTAACAGTGCAAAATGACCCATGATGTCATTTGTGGCCTGGTTTATAATTTTAGCTCAAGTCTTTGTTTCCTTTGATTTCATAAAGATTAGATGTTGCAGCTGAGAAATGACCTAATTAATGGCTTTGGAGGAGGCAAATTGCTCAACTTTCAACAATTCAAACTGCTTTCATGGCAGTAGCTACCTGTGGGGAAGAACTTCCTTAGCTTATAGGAGAAAAGCAGGAGTTCCCAACCTTCTCAGAGCTGTCTGGTCTGCACTGCCATGACCGTGCTCACAGGATGCCAGGAAGGCACCCTTATGCAGGAAGGGCTGGAGGTAAAACTGGCATCTCTGTACAAGGAAGACTGAGGACTAAGTGACTGCAAATGAAATTTTCCCAATTAGGTAGCTCATTACTTCAACATGCCAGAGTCTGGATAGGAGCTGGGACCTGACCTGTTTTGTAATATCTTGACTCTGTTTCCTCAACTTACCTATTTTTCCTAGCTTTTTCTGGATTTTATACTTCTAACACAATTCACATTTCACATTTGCTTGAAAAATTTGGCTTTACAAAATGCCTTGACATTCCAAGCCCGAGTATCCTGGCAGACTATTCAACAAAAAGCTTCTTCTTCAACCTTTCTCCATCCCCGGAGGGATGTTCTGCTGTACTTGCCAAAATCAATGTTAAAGGTGACTTTGGCATTGATGCATTTAATGAGGAGCAATTAAACTGGTACCCATGCAAAACTTAAAATATTGTTTCAGTAAATTATTAACAGTGCAGCCAGTTGGGTCCTGTCTAATATGCTTGGCATGACATTAGATGTGTAGATGAGATATGAGGGAGTACATTCCTAGAAAGTTTAGTTTTCAGTTAATAACAAGTAGTGGTGACAATTCTGGCCATGTATGAGAAGTACTTACATTGCTGCATTCCTGCTCTGTTGACGTTACCACGTTCACGTTTGCTCAGACTTTTGGGGGCCTCAGTAAACAGCAGTTTGTGGCTGTTGCTCTGTGGTTTCAGTCCCAAACCTTGACAAGGGCAACATCATTTCAAAGTTAACCATAAGCAACATACAGAAACATATACTGATGTCTTCAGCAGAACTTCATAAACTTCTAAGAAAACCTCAGTAGTTCTTGTTTCTAAACAAATCTGCATGTCTGCATCTTTCACCTTTGGACTGTATGTGTCTCTTCTTTGATAGCTGTTGGTAGCTGTCAGCTGTTAAACTCTTAAAGCATGCACACGGGTACTCTTATCTTAGGGCACAAAAACAACACTGATACAAAAATAGCTCATTTTGTACCAAGACTATTTGTCAGGGTCCCAGGGAGATGTGTAAATCAGCTTGTTTGCTATTAACTGCTTCAGCACAAGGAATCTTATGCAGATTTGAATGGCCAATCCTTGCAAGATTGTTAGGTGTCAGCAACAGCCCACCTCCCACTTGTCCTTCTGTACTTGTGCCACCAGCACTGCACTTGAAAGTTTCATGTAACTGAGCTAAAATGCCTAAGGAGACGGAATGCTGGAAAGCCAACAGTGTGGAGCTCCTGCATGGAGCAGTTGAATTGGAAAGAGGCTTTTTGGTTAGCGGCAAAACTTGAGTCTGCTCGGTCCCTGAGGTGAGTGCTGTGTTGGGGATGGCACTGCCAGAGCTGCCTGAGGTGCTCTGGGGAGGGAGAGGAGAGTCCTGTTCTTTGAATCAGTGGAACGGCACCAACCTGTGACCTGTAAACAGAGGTTGGCTCCTGGGCTAGTTCCAGGCACTGCAGTGACAGCTGGACAGCAACAGTTGCCAGGCAAGCTGTAAAGCAGTGGAAGCAGAGTAGTTCAGGGTGTGTTGGTGCTAAGTGGGCTGATTGGTAAAGAATCTCTCTGACCTTTCATCAGAATGTGAGTTTGTGGCAGGAAGGTGTCCTAAAGTGAATAAAACATAAAACAGTTGATTGTTGAACTCAATGTTCTGTCTTCTGTACCAAGTCAGTTTGAAGGCTTCCCTTTGTTTTGGCTGGGTCTAATCTGATCAAGGTATTTCTTGCACCTTTTCAAACTAAAAAACCCTTGAAATTCCTGTGCTTTGTGAAAAGGTTAAGAACAACCGAGGCAGACATAAGCCTTCTTGGTGAGTCACCCAGTCAGTAACCACATCAATATATCCTGAAACTCTGTTGTCTCCAAATAGCATGGTCATGCTTACTTGGCTTGTTTTAATAACATCGGTTTTAGAACTGTTGCCTGCTTGCAGTAGGCCCCTGCGTAAGTATTAGTAAGTGAATAGGAAAATGTTTGTGTCTAACCAGGACTGCTTTGTGTCACAGAGGCGGCTGAGGGCCAGGGCTAAGAAGGCCATTGAACAGATGCAGCTGCGCACCCTGAAGGAAGGGGACAAGGTAGGACGGACCCTGTGATCTCCCCTGCATTACAGCACAGCCTTTGCACAGAACCCGGGGAGCTCCCCAGTGCTGGAGCAGGACACAGAAGTCTCTCTGAGCCTGTAACTCTTGGTGGCAGAGACAGTTTCTCTTTCAGACCAGGTCCTTTTCCAAGCTGTAAGACCTACATTCTTATTAATTCATCTATTTTGTTAGCTGCTTGCTTGTAGTCTTGCTGATATGAGAGGTCCTAATTTGCCAGCATGGATGCTTAAACATAAACTAGTATCTAATCAGCTTCCCTGGCTCTTCTTCTTGTAACTAAAACTGGAGGTAGCAGTTTCTAAATGTCTACAGTACTGCCTCCAGTAATCCAATGATGGTTTCAGCTGGAATTCTAAACCATGGGTTTAAACTTTCAGTGCCTCTTTTGAAATGTCAGCTTGACTAATCCACAAAGTGTGTTTATATAAGACTGTATTTGGGAGCAACATGGATCACTCTAGCTAGACCCCTTTGTCTGCAGTAAATCTGACTGGAGTTCAGAGGAAGCTTTCAAAGTGTGTTAAGGCTGTAAATTCATTTCACTGTTTTAGGAAACTGGTCCAGAAGGAGATTCCTGTGTTGTGTGCTTTGAGCAGTACAAGCCGAATGACGTAATGCGTGTTCTGACTTGCAAGTAAGTTGTCTTCCAAGCTGCCCCTTTATCCAAAATTCTGCCATGTTTGTTAACAAACTTTCAAGTTGTTGTGCAGTGAGAATTCTTGAATATCTATCAAAACAATATCTTGAACAACAGAAACAGTGTTAATACACATTTGTAGTGTGCTTCAATGGCCTGTGTTCATCATTTCCCCTGTGAATGCATTGACACACAGAACTTGGCAGGCCACAGTGTCCCTCAAGGGGATGCCAGGGCTTTTGAAATATTTCTTCCTTTGCTGGTGTATAAGAATGTTACCACTAACTTGCAGATAATTGGCAAAATGTTGCCCATTTCTTGTCCCTTAAATTACTACTAAGAGGGTTGTGTTTCTGCTAAATTTGTTGAACCATGCTGGCTTTTGTAGTTTAGAAGAAAGCATTTCTATTCTTGTATGCATCCTCTGAGATAGAGACCAAAATAGAACTATAGCAGTTTATTTTTCTAGAGTTCTCTCCTGTTGTATCTCATTCCTGTGCTGCTGTGGAAGCCCAGTAGCGAAGCACTAAGACTTTAATGTGATTGCTCCTCAGGTGAGCGATGAAGCTGCCTCAAGGCTTAAGGAAACTTCTTCTGTGGGATTTCCCCCTGTGCCTGCTGACTGGGACTGCTCTGGCCAAGCTTCTAAAATCAGAGGGCTGCCACGTGAACTGCCCAAACTGTGCATAGGGAGAGGTGTCATAACCCTTAGAGAGGGTTACAAAAAGCACTTAGAAACATTTTGATGTAGAAAAATGAAGTTCTGAAAAATAGAAAAATGGGTAGCTGCTGTTGTGTGCTGAGCAGTGCTGTCAAATCTCAGCTGAAGTTACCTGTGCACCAGGTTACAGTTTTGCAAAGGCTTTCTCTGCTCCCAAGCAATAGGACCTCTAAACTGTTTTGATAATATAAAGTTGGTCTGCTAAGGTGTTATCAACCAGCTTTCTTGATCTAATGCTTAAAACTTTAGAAAAAGCCAAAACTGAATAACCTTTCAGGCGTGTGTGTTAATGATTATTCAGCTGTTTTGTCATGTTTATGCTCATGGGTAGTTTTGCTTAGTAATGCACCAGGTGCCATGAGTACAGAAACTTTTAGACAGGCTCCAGATACTTTTGCCTGATAGGAGACCTGACTTCTCATTATTTCCCTGTAAGCCCTGCTAATCTTGGTATGAACCTGCAAACAAAGCATGACTTATTTGGGTAAGAGTGGAGTAACATCTTTTGAATGTATTCTTTATACACCAATTTCCTGCATTTGCTCTGAGACTGCTTTTATGTACATTTGTGATGTTTCATTCCTCTGTGGCCCAAATGTAGCTCTCAGAGGCACACTAGCTTAAAATGACTGCATGGACTTGATAGTTTTCACAAGTGGTGATATCTGCCAGTATCAACCATATTAAATTCTCCCTCACATGAGTTATAAACTGGTATTTACTTCAAGAACATGCTGGTGGTTGACCTCAACAGTGCGACCCTACTTGCTGAAAGCATTTAACTGTATTTATGAAAGAACTGCGCAAAGAGTGCTCCTGTGAGTCACCTTGGTGGTATCTGAGTCCCTGGGGTGTGGGTATTTGCTGAGGGCATTCTTGTCCAGAGAGTCAAACTGAATGCATTTATAGCTGCAGAGGTTCACAAGTCCAATATTAAGTTCAAGGACTTAAAATAAAATAGGGAGGCGTCAAGGAAGTCTCAGGTTTTATTCTGAACATGACGATGGTGTAGCTGGAAGGAAGTGCCGATTGTGTGAGCTGAATTGGAGAATCCTTGGATCCTACTGGAGTGTAGGCTGCTGAGCACTGGATGTGGTGATCTCTGCACTTACCTCATAATAGAGTTGATTAATACTGAGCACTGCTTGTTTGCCATGCAGTTTCTATTCAGGCTGAGGAAACAGGTGGATTAGAGTCATCCTCCTAAATCTGTAGCCCAATTTAAACCCACTGTGGAATTGAGTGCCTTAATAGAAGCACTTATTTGCATCTGTGATGGCTGAGCTATATTTACTTTTTTGAGTGTACAGCCTGCCAAATACCCTCTTGGAATACACAGTGATTGCACAGACACAGTAAATGGGTGGGAGTACAGTTTATTTTGAGGACATAAGTCTGTGAGATGATTTGCCTATGTAGTTATAACAGAAACAAATGCTATTTAGTCATCTGCATCTGCACGACAGAAGTTAACCTTAAAGCTGAGGCTGAGATGTCAATAGCTGTATCATTTAAATTATTGGCTGGGAATGTATTGTACACAGTTTTAGAAAAACAGCTTTAGACTGGTGTAGCAAAAATGATAATGCTGAATTCTAGCAAGTTGTATTGGGATACTAATAAGCCCAAACCAGCTACAGGTTGAAAGAGCAACTGTCCATAACTTTCAGCTGAAACTTGTGGCAAAACAAGGTCATCCATTCTAGAAGGAATAAATTCTTGGTGTTACAAAAGGGTCCTTCATAGCTGGCACATGAGCAATCTTCCAGGTATGAAACCTAACCTGTCGGCTACCTTCTTCCACCAGCCATGTCTTCCACAAGACCTGTATTGACCCCTGGCTCCTGGAACACGGGACATGTCCTCTGTGCAAGTGTGACATCCTCAAAGTGTTGGGTGTTGAGGTAAGCCAGCAGCCTGTGGTGGTGGCAGCTGCAGAGGCCTTCGGCCGGCTGCCATCCTGCCCTTAACAAGAGCAACTCTTACTTGCTCATGTTAACTTTGATAGAGGTCTTTTGTTCCCTCGGGAAGATGCATACCAGGGAAATGACCACTGCTATAAGCAGGCATGTGAATCTTTTTCCTTTATCTCCCAGAACAATGGGAGATGGCATGAGATGGCATGTTTTCATGAGGGGCTGATAAAGGGCAGAGAAGTCTGCCTTGCCAGATATTTGGAGGTGTAGCTGTTTTGTCTTTCCCTCTGCATGTTCCCAAAACTTTCTTAAAACTTTACCATAGTAGAAACATATAAATACTGAAGTGTGTGTAATAAAGATGGATCCTGCTAGAATAAGGAGTGGTCTCTGTTTTTTTTCCAAGCTGCTGCAGCAGCTGCCAGTTACAGTGTTACACTGGTGTCGTGACTACATCTTGAGCTATTTCATGTTGCCTCTAGAGTGCAGGTGATAAGC
This sequence comes from Rhipidura dahli, assembly GCA_013399225.1. Classification (NCBI taxonomy): domain Eukaryota; kingdom Metazoa; phylum Chordata; class Aves; order Passeriformes; family Rhipiduridae; genus Rhipidura; species Rhipidura dahli. The sequence continues at coordinate 29,193 of VXAC01000152.1, forward strand.
ACAGGTGTTGCCATGTCTGTGCCCAGATGCTATGGGAATAATTGCTGTGTCCCTTTTAGGGAAGCCTGCAGCTGACCTGGTGTGAGTTGGTGTCACCTAAAGGCTTGGGCAGAATGTCAGCCAAAGCCGACTCATGCCTGATGGAAGGTTTGCTCTTAACTCTTGTGCTTGCAGCTAAGGGTGTTTCTCAAATCTTCAGGCAGACTTTGACAACTCATACTGTCCCTGAAACCAGCTTCTCTTCAGCTGTTCAGTACCTGGAGTCCTTGAAAAGTGAATGTGTTAGCATGTACGACATTTCTGGAACTGCACGATTTCCTAGGATACATCAGGAATTTCTGATGTGTTCTGTAATTGCTCATTGTTGCAAGTGCCAGAGGAAGATGCTGTTGCCAGTGCCTGATGCTGCCTGGATTGCTAAAATGTAAGCCAGTTTGCCTGGGGGAGGCAGATCTGCACTGAGTGGAAGGAAGACTCTTTTCCTGGTACTGGGCAAACAATGCAGAAGCTGTGTCTGAACTAGGAAGTTTGAACTAGGAAGCTGAACTAGGAAGAACTCAATTAGGCAGTAACTGGTTTTCACCTCTGATGCTAGAGGTTAACAGCAGAGCTTTTATTCCATTTAATGTTTTCTCTTCTGCATAAAAGTGCTCTGGACTCAGTCCTTGTGAGCATTGTTCTCCTGGAAAGATGCAGCCTCCTGCTAAGTTGCAATTTAACCATTTTCTCTTTTTTTCATAAAGATGGATGTAGAACCACGGTCTGAGCCTGTGCAAGCCCCAGGATCCAGTGGCCAGAGACCTCTATCTACTGTCACTATAGTTAATGAAGAGGACAATCTTAGTGAAACAGCATCATCTGGATATGATTCTGTACAGGGACCAGATGAATCTGCTCAGGAGGCACATGCACCATCAGAAAGTACGTCTGCTGTTTCATCTGCCTTGCTAGATTGAGCTGCACTTGGCTGCTTAGGCTGTGAATTAAGGGGAGTTGCCTGCATAGCATCTCACAGGGCTTGAATACTTTGTTTTTTCAGGGTTATCCTAATCTTCCCTTTTGTTTTAGCCCTTAGCTCTGACACTTGCTCTTTGTTTTCAAATGAAATGCAGCCTTGGTGTGAATTAAAAGTCTATAAAAGAGTAGTTCAAAATCAGAGGCTTACTACTTCAAGAGCAAAGAGATTTTTCTAAAGGTGTCCCTTATCCCTTTGTCTCTTTGGAGATTTCATTTGGATGAGTGAGTGTTGCTTTGCCACCAGATCTCTCTGCTTTAAGTAGTTACTTACAGAAAACTTTTTGGGAGTCAGTCCTGCTCTAGCTCAGATGGTGCAAGAGAGAGAAAGGAGATACTTCAATTGAATTTCAGATTTGCCAAGGCTGAGTCATCCTTGAACACATTTAGAGAGTGTTAATTTGGAAAGACTATCAGATTTTGCAAATACCTTATCTTTTTGAACAAGAACAAACCAATTGAAAATGTCTTTAGTGCTCAGCTTTGCCAACAGTGTACTCAGTGTCGCTGTTGGCTTTAAAAATGGAAAGGTTACAGGTAAACAAATGAAAGTAACTATTCCTGAATTGTGGCATGGCCTTAGAAGGGGATGCTCTATTTCCTATGGGAAGACTAGCTGACAGGATAATTTGGGATTTGCTGCCTGCCTCCTGTGGGACATGTTGCTACAGCAAGTGATGTGTGTTTGGGAGTGCTCTGTTCGAGCACCCAGGTAGAGAAGAGGACATTTCCTACGAGCTGAACGTCAGAAGTTGAAATTGCATCCCCCTAAGCAGCTCAAAGCATGCTGGGTTAGTTACATGGGTCATTCTTGTGTATTCTCACTTGGAGTGGGAAGGGCACATAGGAACATCAGCCAGACAAGGTTACTCTGTTGGGAGAAGGCCTTCCTCTCCAAATCAGCATGGCCCCCACCCCAGTTTATCCTGAGTCTGGTCTCTAGGAGTTGCTCTTGATGCTTGCCTTCAGCAGCCTAAAGATACTAGACTTGCTAATATCTTCCTGGCTGGATTTTATAGCCATGCAGGGCCTTCTGTGGCTTAAGCACACAACTTCAGCTTGCTTAGCACTACTGAGCTGAGCAGGTGTCTCCAGAAAGGACAGGCAGTGACAAGAGTGGGCTCCCAAACTAACAAGGGGCAGGAGGAGAGAGGCAGATGGAGCATGGCCTTGGATTTCCATCTCTGCAGGAAAAGAGCAGTGAGCTTATGCAAATCAAGTGAGTGTGGTTTGCTTTAAGGTGGTAATGCTTGGCTGTGACACTTTTTAACTTGACTGTGCTTTCTTCTGGACAGATGACAACACAAATCCTGTACGTGAAGAATCCCAGCCCTCCACTGTGACTGTCCTTTCACATGGTGACAACCCAGGTTTTGAGGGAGACGAAACACAAGTTTGTGAAGGCAGGATTGTTTGTGAAGTCATGCTCTGAGAACATGCCCAGCCACATGGTTCAAGCCTTCTGCAAGGAGCTGCCTACTGCCATTCCATATGAACCAAAAGTTGCAAGACTGTTGCAGAAAATACTGCATTAGCAATGTTTAGATAAATAGACTTGTCCAAATCATAGTTGTATGGTTTGCCTTTCTTAAAACTGTATTTTCCACAAGAGTTTTAACACTCTCCAGATAAAGCTGTCTTAAATATAAAGAAAACCAGCAGATATTTACTAAAACAAAAGTTCCATCTTCAGCAAAGCTTCTCTACCATGTGTGAGTTGCTTAAATGAGAAGATTTTTTACGTCATAGTTGTCTCCACTGGGGAATCGTTTTGAGTTGGGTCTTTTTGTTGTTTATTGTTTTCATTCAAGTGGATTTTCATTGTAAACAAATTTATTTTGATCTGTTCTAATACTTATTTACGAGACACAGTTTTGTTTAAAGCAACATGGTATTTAATGTTTGAGTGCACTAATTTGATAGGAGAAAGTGCAAACTAATGCTTGTCAAACTGGATTTTGTCCACAGTGTCTTTGGTTCTCTAGTAACCGACTGATTCGCTACCTCTCAACTCCAGCCTGCCAATCACACATTCCTAAAGGGGAAGAAAAGAGAGCTGCAAGCTGACAGGCCAAATCTGACTTACTGTAAAGGGAACAACTGCAGGAACTTTTCCAACCTTGTTAGCCTGTTAGTCTGAAAGATCCTCAAGTGATTTCAGGAGTTACAACCATTTCTAGCACCAGCAATATGCCAGAGTCCTGGCTTTGTGGGAGTCTGGGATAACTTCAGGGAAGACTCAGCTGAAGATGAAAAGATAGATTCTTACAAAAGAATCTGCTGTGTTTTGTTCAGAAAATGATCCAGCCTCTGAAAAATGCTGGGCTGTTGCTGTATATTGTCTTGCTCAAGTGCACAAGCTGCAGGGAGAGCCAATGTCCTGTGAGTGTACAGAGAGTGGAGAAGCTGTCTGTCCTCTGTGTGGAGTTGAGATGGGGTCAAGGAGGAACACTGGGTGCCTCAATAGTGACTTGGCCTTGTCCAGCGAAGGTAACTAAGGACATCTTATAAATGCACTTTATTTTTTTACCTCTGCATCTCTGACTAGTTTCTAATGTTTAGTACAACTTTGTCTTAAAGCCTGCAATACATAACTTAAGAATCTGGGGGGTGAACACAATGCATTTTCTTAGCTGTTTCTTTCTTTTCAAATGAAATGGTTGTAAATATTTCATAATTTGTACTGAATTTGAATATGAAAATGTAAATGTAAATAAAACTCTATTTTTGATGATCCTGCCTGACATAAAATATTACTAGCTCGCACAGAAGCAGATGATGAATTTGGCTTCTTTTGGAAGGCCAAAAAGCTGCAGTGTGTGCTCAAAGTAATTGGAATAAGGAGTGCTAGTTATGTGCAGGATACTACTGTTACATGGATTGAAATTCTGTTGAGGGGCTTAAACCTAGTAGCTGTACTCGATGTTAAAGAAAATCCAAGCACCTTAGGGTGTGTAGAAGAGGGTGTTGAATTGTTCTTCTAGGCATGTTCAGCACAAGGCAGTCTGCCGTGTGCACTTCAGACCAGACTGGCTGCATCTCCCTTTTTGTCTGTCAGGTTGCTCAGAATACCTTCCTTACTCCAAAGTCTGTGCTTGCTTTGAGAAAAAAAACCATTTTAATAAATATTATGTGTTCTTTGTTTTGTACTCTACTGTGATATACAGTAATAGCCTGTTGCTCTCCTGGCTGGTTTAGGAGCAGTTAAGTCTTGTGTTTCTTTTTAGCTCAGTTCCAAGTCTAGTCTAGAAAATATCGGTTGGTTCTAAGCTCCATTTGCAAAGCTAGCTATAATCAGACTCCACTCTGAAGCTGTAATTTGCTGTGATTGCCTTTTTATTCTATCTTCCAAATGCAGAGCAGTGAAAGGAACAGCCAAGCAGTAAATATGCAGCCCCTGATCACTTAATTCCATTTCCATTTCACAAAGCTGGGATAAATTAATTGTGGTGTGTAAGCTGCAATGTAGTAGAATCTTATAAGGATACAGTCTCATGAAATCATCTGTCAGTCTTGTGTTCAGTAGGATCAAAATTTGATGTTCAAGATAAAAACGGGATTCAGATCAATTCAATACATTGAAAGGCACGTTTTGGGTTTGTTTGTAGAATTCAAGCTTTACATATAGTGCCTTTTAAGAGCAACAAACCTGCCTGTCTCCCAGTACTTGTATTTCTAAGGGTAATGTGAAAGCACAGTACTTTCCCAGGGAATGCACTAGAGGAGAACTGGGGGGGTGCAGAAGCTCGCGCTGATGAACCTGTACTGCTGTAGGATCAGGTGATGTGTATGTGATCTGTCAAGGCTTGCTTGCTCGAGACACTTATGCTAATTTTCAAAGAGATATTTGGGATTCTTATATCAAAGGTGACCCACTGCTAAAGGAACAAATGCAGGGTGTTAAGTACCTGAGCAGTATTTGAGTTACTGCTAGGCAGAGCTTAATGGTTCTGCAGTTTTGCAGCTTAACTTGCAAGTTTGCCATGCTCTTATCTGTGCAGGTTTGTAACTGTCTATGCAAGGGATTTGATTTAAGAATGAAAGTGTAAATTTCATTAACAACATCTGTGATACTGAACTTGAGTCTGTTGCTGCCAGACTGCCTTGAAGAAATATCCAAGTTACACTCTCACTTTTTTGTAGTTCCAAGTTTCCAGGGATAGCAGCTGTCTTTAACCAACCCTACTTAGGGGACTGTGCAGCAAAGTTGTCACTTGTTTTTGGTGATGCCACGGACTAGAAATGTCTCTGGGTATTGTGTATATGTGTGTGTGGGGCATGACAGACTCTTTCCTCTAAGCAAGAGGCCAACAGGAATGTGCCTGGGGATAGGGCTGTTCCTGAAAGCCAGTAAAAACCTGCTGTTATTGTGCAATAGTTTTGGGATTTTCTATACATACGCTAATGCTCAATGCATAAGATAATGGAAGTGATGAGCCCACAAGTGGTACAGTTGCTAAAATGTCTGCCTCTTGACCTGTTAATATTCCCACTGAACCACGAAGACCTGCCAATTCTTCTGTCCCCAAGGAGCAAACTGAACAGGCTCTGGCATCATGGCCAGGTGTTTACTCTCTCCCTCAGGAATGCCCTCATCTAGACACTTCAGTGGAACACTTATGTGCTCTCAAGGCAGGACTGGGAAAGTTTTTTTATCCCTGCTGGAGAGGAAGCCGTGTAACCTGGTGCTGGATTACTGTGCTCTCTTGTAAATCAGGCTTTACAACAGCAGGACTTCATTTTAAATGCCAAATCAAAATAATACCATTTTCTCTATCTTGAGGAAAATTTTCAGGTGTCCCTATGGAAATGTAGTTTCAGATGAGAATTTTGTTTAAAGGATAAAGCAGGACTTGTGCTGAGGGCCTGCAAACATAAACACAGTTTGAATCACAAAGGCTGTTGGACTCTTGCCATAAAATGGAGAGACTTAGTCCATATTTCGGTCTTTAGAGGGAAAATTCTGCGCTTCTCAAGTCACCTAAGATTAGACATAATAAATACAGACATTTACCTTGCCTGTGTGATTTAAATTTCCTTCCATGTTTAACACATCAGCACAGAAGGCAGCCCTGCCTTTTCCCTCACGTTTAGACTGATGCCTTTCCTGTGCAGATGTGAATGGGGCTCCTCTCCTGCAGGGGTGTAATGTCTGCAGTTTGGAAGAGATCAAAGAAAATCTACTGGCTTCAGCAATTAATTTTGGTTTCAAGAGAAAATTGCAATCAAATTGCAGCGCTCATAATGTGTGAATTAAAAACTATGTAATACTCCTAATGCAACTCTGCACTGGTTGTTCAGCGGTTATACAGAGTGAAGCCCAAACTTATTTATATAGCTATTTATTTATATTATCCTGACATGGTTATTTGAAGGAAGTAATTTACAATTTCTAAGATAAGTTTTGAATAGTGAAAGAAAAATTCTGCAGCAGTAAATAGATATGTGTTGCTGTAGAATGCATTGATTACACTGTAGCATGATTGTGCACTGATTAAGGCTTTCCAGTGGCTATAAATAAATGCCTCCAAGCCCATAGAGGAGCACTCTTTGCATCTTAACAGTATTTGATTAATAATCCAGTGCCTGAGGGAATTGGAAAAAAGAAAGACATTCAAGACCTTGAAACAAGGAGAGAAAAACAAATCAGACATTTTCCAAGCAGCAGCATTTTACTGTTAAATATTTATCCAATTAACAAAGTTTGAATATTACATAAGCAAGTAACACATGTCCTAACATGTCCAGTGTGTGTATGAGCCAACAAAAGGCAAGTTCTGGGTAAGAAATGCCAAGGGCCTCTTTCCTTAAAATTATCATCAGAATTAGAAGATCTTTTTTAGGTCTTTAATTTCTTGTATCCAGGGGCTTGTCTAATTGAGGAAAATTAAATGGTAAACACTCTCTCTGGGAATGCACTTAGAAGAGCAGGATCCATGCAGGAACCACTCAATCAGTTCATCTGGTAAATCCCCAGCAATGTCTGTTTCTTGTGGCTTCATGGGGGGAATTGAAGGCATTGCCTCATGAAGAGCTGTGTGCCAGGGTATCTGAGACTCTCATTAATGTTTGATCTGTTCCAGTTACCATGTGCTGGCTAATGACTTTTATTTTATTTTTCCTTTCTAGTAAAGGTAGACCACCAGAAACTTTTTGCTTCCTCTTCTGTCATAAAAACAAGTAAAAAAAAATTATTAGTTAAATCTATATTCAGTCACCAAAGTACAACTCTTTAATACTACAGCTTCTCTTGCTGTGGTGCAATGAGTGATTGAAAGACAAGGAAAAAAAGTCTTATACCAGTGCAGTTCACCCAGTTTTGAAGCTTCCTGTGAATTAAATGGGACTGCACACATTTGGGTCTGCTTTCACACTGGTCCTTTGGGTAGGTGGTTGTTTATGCAGCTGGAAGTGGATGGGCATTACTAAATAATTTCTGTGCTTGGCAAAACCTCGCTGTGCCTGTGCTCACAAATAGACCAGTGCGGGCAGCAGCATTTTTAGTAGTGAAGTACTATTGGAAAGCATGAAGGAAGGCAGGAAAAAGCAAAAGTGCCAAGGTTGCAATGTATAGCTAGTGCATAATGTGCATAATTTTTTTTAGAAAGAGCTCAGAGTAGAGGCTGAGTTTAAACAACTGTCTGCTGAATTTTTTGTATGACACACAATCAATAAAGCACTATCCTTGAAAAATCTCAGGAAGGTCAATTATGCTGGAAATAAGAGTGCTGTGGGAAGTGCACAGAAGTTCCTGGGAAACAGGAAGGTCTACTCATTTGTACTCATTGACAGATTGTGTTAGAACAGGAGTGAAATCTTATATGGAGGTGGGAAAAGATGGTAACTCTGAGAGCTCCTCGGCACCAGAGACTGGAGCAGAGTAGGCAGTAGGGCCTCCAGCCCTCGGGAGCTCTTGTTTGTGTTTTTTATCAGCCTCTTCCTCTCCGCGCCCCAACCCCCGCCTGCAGTGCCAGGCCGAGCGCTAACTGGAAAATACCTGGGCGCCAAACGCCGGCTCTGGTGACGTTCGTCTGTCCTGGGGGCTGAACACGGACTCAGGTTCGCCCAGGGCGGAAAAGGGACTTGTGCCACGAGCAGAGCGGCCACAGCAGCCTCTGCCCCGCGTGGGGCCCGGGAGGTGCACAAAAGCCGCTCCCCGGGGCACACCAAAGCCGGGACTCGGAAGCCCCGATCCCCGCTCCGGGGCACCCAAGGCCGGCATCCCCGATCCCCGATCCCAACTCCGGGACAGGCCCCGGGGGCCCCGAGCGACAGCCCCGCCCCGCCAGCGCCGCCACGCGGCCCGGGGCGCGGAGGGCCCGACGGGAGCTGTAGTCCCGAGGCAGGGGAGCGCACAGTCCAACGGGAGTTGTAGTCCTGTGGCAGCAGCGCAGCGCGGCCCTTCGGCAGCAAGGACTACGGCTCCCAGCATGGCTTGGGAAGTTCCCCCATCCCTCCCCCCCCGCCCCCTCCTGCCTGGCATAGCAGCTGCGAGCGCGGAGCGGGCACGGCGGCGGGGGCGCAGTGCCGTGAGAGGCCGCGCGATGTGGCTGAAGCCCGAGGAGGTGCTGCTGAAAAATGCCCTCAAGCTGTGGGTGCAGGAGCGCTCCAACCAGTACTTCGTGCTGCAGAGGCGGCGGGGCTATGGCGAGGAGGGCGGAGGCGGGCTGGCAGGTACTGCCCCCGTGGGGCCGGGACAGGGCTGGAGCGGGAGGACGGGGGTCTGTCGGCCCCGGGACCCCCGGCCAGAGGGGCAGGAAGGGGGCCTGCTGGAGTTCTGGAGCCACGGACCTTCCTGGGTTTTCCCTGGTGCTCTTCTCTCCTTCCTTTCCCCGCGTAGCGCGGCCCCAGGGGCAGCAGAGCCCGGCGGGGACGGGCACCCGGCAGGGCTAGGAGCGGCTGGTGCCCTGGATCCCCGGGTCACCGGGGAGCTGAGGGCAGCACAGCCCCGCCTCGGCACGGGCTGAACAGCCTCTGCTCCAGTGGAATCCGGCACACCTCCGTGGGCAGCCTGGTGGAAGTGGACACGTCTGAAGAAGGACTGATCCAAATCTCGTTTCCTACGTACATCTGGGGCTGGTTGAGATGAACTCCTGCTCAGGCATTTCTGATCGCTTATTTTAAAAACAGCCGTATGATTTGATGGAGCTTGTCAGCAGTGGTGGGTCAGGACAATGACCATCGTATAATAAACTTTATTCCATGAGAATTTCAAGGTATGGAGCTGAGTTTCTATTTTTAATTCTCGCCTGTTTGTATTATCAGGCACTGCAGGGGCCTCAGCTACTGCTGAGACCTCTGTGATGGTGGCAGCTATTCTGACTAGAACTGACTCCATTATAGGCTGGTAGCATCTGTCATTGACCCTGTCAAGGAGAAATGCTACAGGGAATCAGCACAAAGTCATTCCTCAGTGGGATGTGGTTCTCGAGTGTTTTGCATCTCTGTAGGTTTTCTAAGCTGTCTCTAATTTGTGTTGTCCTAAAGCAAGCTATGTTAAACATGAGGCATAACTGTCTTGTGGAAACATTTATTAATTTTACTGAAAAAAGCCACGAGGTCCAAACTCCTGGCTGGTGAATTTCAGATGTAGAAATGGCCCTTGCAGCTGGAGGTGGGGCATTCTTCATTGGCATCTGAATGAACCACTGGCAGGGCACATGGAAAGCCTAAAAGAAAGCATCCCCAAATCCCAGGTTCCTATGCATATTATGAGCAGATAGATAATGTCAGGCTTTGGCTTAGAACCAAGGGTGATATATTGCAAGCTTGGAAGTCTTGTGGGGATCAGGCTTGATGGCCTGTTCACTGCCTTGATATATTCAGAAGCCAAGGAAACTGAGTTGGTATGAAGGTTGACTTTCTACATGATAAAATTAATTTAAGGACTGTGATGAATGTGGAACAGTGAGAACTGGAATAAGTTGTTCTTCTGAAAACCTCCTTATAGGCTTACAGCTGGGCCCTCCAAGTGCCCTTTGGGTTTTGGTGAAGGTGAGGCTTCTATTACTCCTCTCCTGTCCTTGGTGGCTGTTGACACTGTGGAAAAAACACTTGGATGGGATAGTTGCTGTACTATGCTTTTTTTTTTGATGTGGCATTGCACATTTTATTTTTGTAACTTTTCTTATAAATTCTTACAGATTCTTCTGTGCAAGTTACGTTTTTCACTTGACAGAAACAAAAGGAGTGAGATGTTCTTGAATTAAAATTGTGATTAAGAAAGATTAACAAGAGAGTTGCATAAAAATGCAATTACATTTGTGTTTGCAGGTTTGGAAATACTCAAACCTCCTAGGTATAAGCCAGCATGATTTGCTGTGCCTGGGTTTAATTTGATATTGCTCTGTGTCACTCGAGAAAATTGTCACCTCCTTTAGGAAAAAGCAAAGCACAGCTGTTGTGTTACGAAATCATCCCAAATGTTCCAGTACAATCCTGTTCTCCTGAAGAGCATTTTATAGCTGGTGAGACAAGGCCGGAGGTGACTGACAGCGCTGAGGCACTGGGGAGTTAGGGGTGAAAGAGGGAGGCAGCAGTGCCAGACCTAGTCATGAGGGAAGAGGGGGACAATGCCTCAAGACAGGAGTGGAAAGAAAGATGGGCAGTGCTGCAGGGTTTGAATAGCAGTAATGGGGACCTGACAAAGGATTCCCAAAAATACAGGAGTACACTTGGTAAGACAGGCTTTAAGGAGGGGAGTTGTGAGGAAGCAGCCAGTACCTGGAGAAAGGTACAGACAAAGAAGGAAAAGATAGATTACAGCAGAGGTACTTACCTGAAGGAAGGCTGGGAATTCTGGTGCTATCCTAGGAAAATAATGAAGTCTGCAGTTGGATTTGTTTGTATAACCCTTCTGGAGTGACGGGGGCAGGAGCAGTTTGTAATCTGTAGATGACACAGGGAGCTGTTATGGCTTGTGTGCGCACACTGCACAGTTCTGCATTTGCTCGTGTGGATAACTTGTAAACAGGTACAGAAGCACCCTGTGCTGGTTGTGCTAAGCCTTGGCTCTCTCCTCGCAGATATGTACCTGCTTAGCTTTACACTTCATTCTCTTTATTTTAGAGCTTCCCTAAGGATACCAATGCTGTAACCTGAGTGGTGCTCGGTCGGAAAATTCATCATGCAATGTGCTGTCCCAAAGTGTGTTGTCTGTCAATGCAACCATGTAGCCATGTCCTATGGTTGTTCTGTGTTCTGTAGAGCCACTCTGGGAGAGCTGTTCATGTTTTCCAGAGTGGATGGATAGGAATACAGTTGTGAATGTGTGTGCTGTAACCAATGTCTAGTGAGATTAAGCATGCTGGTCACCGAGCTCTAGCTTTGGTTCTAGTTTAGGCAGGACCTTGGTTAAGAGATAGGTATGCCAGGAACAGTGATGCAAATGAGTATTTGGTGTCATAAAATTTCAGTCTTTCTCTGAAATTTGAACAAACCAAACTTTCTGCTTCTAATGTTTCAATTTGCCTCACTCTGCTTGACAAAGATAAGTAAAATGCAACTGTGAAAGGAGATACACTTTCCAGTGACATAAATATGTGGTTGGAACTAGTGTTCCCTGTGAGGTGCTGGGAAAGGTAGGGAAAAGCTGTGACTCTCCCAAGTCCTGGATCTCCTGTGGCAGTTGTTGCCATCCCAAGTCTGTCAAAGGCCCCTGCTGGTATTCCCACTATTTAAAAGCTGTGGCTTGTTGGCTGGGCCATTGCTGGCTGGCTTGTATGCACAGGGAGTTGGGAGAAAGGGAGACAGAGCTGGGCAGGGATGTGGGCTCTGGGGAAATTTTCCTTCTCTGACATCTGACAGAAGGAGCAGTGTTCAAGTATCAGTTGTGGATGTCAATGGCAAGAACCTTGTCTCTAAAAAAATTTCATGGTGGACCAGTTTAAAAAGTACTTGGTGATCTCTGTACAAACTCAAAGAAATTTACTTTGGGAGGAACTTCAGAATGAGAGAAGAACCTTGTGATCTAGCTTGACCCAGTCTGCAGCACAAAGGTGCTTGCTTTTCCAAACTTCCTGGTCTGGGCAGAAAAAATTTATCCCTGCTGGTGTTTTAGCACACAGGGCTTTTGGTGTGGCTTCCTTACTGTGGGTCCTCAACCTGGATATGAACCAAATGGGAAACTTGCTGGTTAATGAAGATCTGAAATTACGTCAGCTACATATTTTTTTTCAGCAGCTGTAGCAAAGACTGTTTTGCGAGTGCCTATACTGGTGAGACAACGCCCCTCTGTTAAGATGCATGTTTACATTTGGAGATGACAGGTGGAAAAAATGACCAGCATGTGCTTCCCAGTTCCTGTCAGACAGCTTTTTAGAAAAAAAATAAAGAGGAACTGTGATATCTGCAATACTTTTTTCTGTTCTTACCAAGAAGACCAGTACTTACTTTTTTAAGAGTTGTGCTTGTAATTTTCCCTGTTTCTAAGGATATCTTTCTTGCTGCACAGAGGCAAGGTTGGACACACACCTTAGTTCAATGAGTTACTGTTGTCTTACCTGAGTCATAACCACTGAACATAATGCACTTGAGTTATTGTAAATGGAGTTGAAACCTTTTGGCTCTAAAGGCTTAAACTGACATGTTTTATGTCTGAATTGTCTTAGAACATTCCCATCTCAGCCCATGCTCAGTATTTCCTTAAGCTGGAGTTTCTTAGTCATGAAATCGAGTTCATTTACGAAATTAAATTAAGCCAAAAATACTTCTGTGTTGAATTTGAGAATGTTAGAAAAGGAGCATTATTCACAAGTTGGCATTCCTGTAATTTAAATCAAATACACAGAGATGATGTTTTTTCATGGTTTATATTATTAAAATTTGGAGCTTCATTCGATTTTTTTTTTAAACCAGAACCAAAATGCTCTATAAAATAGTTGCTGTTATAGAATGAAGTTTTATCCTGTGACTGTAAAGAAATATTTGCTGTTATGTTTCTCCCTTGCTACTGCATTCTATACCAGAGAAGCCTTAGAGGAAGTTACAGAGCATCTGCTGTGTTAGGCTGGTAGTTTTGATTCCAGTGGACCTGCATTTGTGGGCTTTTGATGTATTTTTTCTCCCCCTGTCCCAATGGGGCAGGGGGTGATAGAGCATCTTGGTGGGCACATGACATCCAGCCAGGGCCAACCCACAACAGTTCTCTATCACCAATTTAATTGTTTTATTGTGTTTTTTCCTCTTTGGATCTGCTCTGATTAGGCTGTTAATTCTTCAGATTGCAGAAGGGAATCCAGTTTTTGCTGGAATTAAACTGGGTGTAGCTGTAGAATGTCACTTTCTGTAGTTGTTGCCACTCATGCAGAGCTTTTACAGTATTTTCCCGCAACTCTTTTTTTATCATGATGTAAATAAACTAAAAGCAAGAACTCAGTTGTACACCAACATACCTGCTGTTCAAAATCCTTGCTGCAATGGGGCTGCCCTGTGTGGTGCTAGTTGAACATTTCTGTTTCTAAGGAACCCTTACATTCTTATAAATATTTTATGTACCTTAACACTTCTAATGTAGCAAATCAGGAGGCTGTCTGATCCAGTTTTAATATAATTAATTATTGACCTCAAAGGCACTGTTATACATTAGAGGGGAGACCAGGCCTGTGCTAACTTTGCTTCAGAAGAATAGTGCTCTTTTTAAAAAAAACCCATCATGTTTTCTTTACTTCTGATTTCTTCATTAGTAAAAGGAAACTGATATTACTGTTTACATTACACAAAGGATAGGAAGGAGTCAAATTGCTATAAATAAAGTAGATCCTTAGAAATAAAAAAGCTGTAACTGATGCTATTCCAGGAGAAGAAAATAAAAATCTTTGAGATAGTGGTTTGAAAATGACCCAAAAAAAGCACCAATATCAGTATTCTCTTAGTGTACTTGATAAAATATACAAGAACAAAGTGGTGCTGACCCCAAATGGCAAAATGCTGGGCAGTTACTAACATGTAATGTCAACTGGTATGTGCCCTAAATTGGTACAACTGAGAGCAGAATTCAGTACTGATGTTTTGTGGCACATCTCTGAGCTTATGTTGATTTTTTCCTAACCAAGTCTTTTAGAGATATCTTGGGATTAATACATCTGTGTTTCAAAGCTATTCTGGATCCTTGCCCTTTATTTTGGTTTCTAGAGTATTTTACCCTATTTACTGAAGCATCTAGGATATTTCCCAGTAGTTTTGCTCAGGCAGCTATGAAACTGAAAATGTTTTCTGAAAGCAGAGCCCTTTCTCCATATAAATGTACATCACTGTCCATAGGTACAGCTGAAGTCATTCGGAGGATGATTAAGGTGGGATCCCCAGGAGAAATTCCAAGCAGAGTTGAAAGTAGAGGAACCTCTGTAAGCTGTCCCTTGGTTCCCACTGGGAAATAGCAATCCAAGGGAGCGCTTGCTGAGAAAGACACAAGAACGTGAGGGTATGGCAACCCTGACTGATAATTCAGTATTCCAAATGTGGGCAGCTTGTGGAGCACTTTCAGGTCTAGGATGAGAAGATGAGTGACCTCTGCTTGTTCCTCACAGTTCTGCCAGTCCATAGCCATAGAATTAGGTTGTGCTCTAGTGAGGGGGTATTTATTGTCCTAGGCTCAAATGTGTAGTCTCGATCTCATTCATGACTTGTGGGAATGCTGAGGTGACAGATCCTCACCTTCAGTTCATTGTGTCTAAAATCTTTTGACCTTCCAAGGAGACAGGAGCTGTGCTTGCATTTTGAGGCGTGCTGCTTTCTAGTGCACTGTGGTAACCATTGGCTCAAGCTGAGCTGCATTAGCCTTATAAATAGTGAATAATATCCTTGTAGTGTATATTATAACAAAAAATGTTACTAGGAGAATTGTGAATGAAATAATGCAACATTTGCTGAAGCAAAGCCAACTTTGAGATCAGTGTCATGACTCATTTAGTAGGCAAAAACTGCTTAAACAGACATAAATGTTGTTACTTATTCAATGTCTGTCTTCAGTCAGGAACTAAAAAATAATTCTACTTTCCAAAAGCAACTTAGAATCTGTTAATTGCAGACAAGACCAGAGATATAATGTACTAGTCTTTTTTTTTTTTTTTTTTTTCCTGGTAGTTTTGGGGTTTTTTTGTGACTTTTCATAATTATTTACTTCCACGTTTTTGAGAAAAAAAAAAATTTGAAACTTGAATAATTACAGTGAGGTAGTCCCACAGGCTCTATGCTGAAAGTGTATCCTCAGGAAAACCATGCTTTGTGGATGAGTATCTAGACTTCTTAATTTTGCCTTGTGTATTCTTTCACAATTTTCATTTTTCAGAATTTGAGAGGGATTTAATAGAAAGAAAGTGAAACCCAAAGTACCAAAGAAGCCAACCTAAAAATTCTGAAATAGCTGTTGAGGGATGCATTTGAAGTCATCTAAATCTAGTGCTTCTATAGAATATTAAAAGCCAAAAAAGATAGTTTTCCATTAAACAGGGAAGAGTATTTAAAGATATAAAGGTGCCACAAGGGTTATGTTAATTTTGCATTCCAACTCTCTGCTCTAATAGCACTTTTTGGGAATGCTTTGCATCCATAATCTCAACAGACTTTACAGCAACTCTTTGGGTAATTATGTCATGGTTTTTTTGGGTAATCTCATCTTTTGTTTTGCTGTTCTTCTGTAGGAGAATAAGAGCTCAGTGTGATTCCTTTGGTAACTTGCTTCATTGAATTTTCCATTCCTGTGTCCATGCTGGAAGGGTGCAAACATAGAAAATACAGGAAAGAAGCATAAGATCCTGTTGATTGTATTTTTGTTTCTGTTGTAACAAAAAAAGGTTTTATGGTGCATCAGAACCTAAAAGTTTGTATTGTTTCTTCAGTATTGATTTTTCTTATTTTAGAATTTCCTGGTTTTTAGATTTTAAAGGATCATTCAAGATATCTGGGCTAATATCTTTATTACTGCACAGTGAAAGAGAATGAGTCATTATAAAATACATCTTCATTTTCCCAGAAAATGTTTTAGTCCTGATTCTGAAGAGATGAAGTTTGGCTCTTTAGTGAAATCAGTATATTTTCATATGAGCTCTGTTTAATGGGAGCTAATTCAATACTTAGTGGCAGGGAGGTGACATATCCAATTATGGTCTTCAAGGGCTCTTTCCTGTGGCTGGAAAACAGAACAACAGTAAATTGCTAATTAAGAGATACTTCAATTACTGCTTGTGCTCATTGAAGGCTGAAGTAACTGCCCTGTTACATTTTTCATTGTGCTCTGGTTTCATATGCTGCATAGCTGTCACTTCCACAAGGGTCATCTCAAAAAACTTCACCTTCATTTGTGCCTCGTGGCTTTTACTGGATCAAAATATCGCCTCCCAAAGAAGTTCCTCTGGGAATACTTCATGCTCTACTCCATTGTGCTTCTTATTTTCTCAGAGTTCATTAGTCTTTACTTGGGCAGCATTCCTCTTCCCCAAGAAACGAACGAGAGGGGAGTGTACGTTTCAAAACTTGAGTTTCACTGTGCTGTGTACATTTTCTTGGACACAACAGGTCTCCTTGTGGGAACATTAGATGCAGTGTTGGACTCGACGTCGAAAGTCGCCCCATTTCGCATCCTGCACCAGACCCCAGATTCCCAAGTCTACTGGTCCATCGCATGCGGTACGTACTGTGCTCTGGGAGCCAGCCGAGTCCAGAGAGTGGGAAAGGGGGGTGAAAAGTATGGGATCCACTTTTGGCTAAAGCCTCTCACATCATTATTCATTCTCCTGACCTCTAAATGGTTTAAAAACATTTGCAAGCCTGAGCTTGACAGCAGTGTGTGGTTCCAGTTTTTCAGAATAGATCTCTGGACTCTTCCTATTACACCTTCTGATTGCCTGCTTTCTGCAGGAGTCCATCAGGTACCGAAGACTTTGGGCACTGTTACAGTGACAGAGGCACAATCCTTTCTGCTGTAAGATGCAAGCATAGCTTTACACAGTTCAGGGTGGACTCCCCAGGGTCAGTTTATACCAAAGTGTGCTGTAGGTAGGAATAACAGTAGATGCTTATCCTAATATTTTTGTTTACTTTGTCTTTGCATGTTAAAACATGCAGGTTCCCAGTCATGGTCAGAGCTGAATTCTTCCTCATACCTGTTGCTCTTGTGCTATCAATTCTCTCTCTTTCTCATGTTGTGTTATTAATCAATAGGTAATGGAAAAGTAAATACAGATTTGTTCTTGCAGCTTTAATTTAATGTAATTGCATGTCACTTTAAAAGGACAGCCTTATAGAATTTGAACAGTTTGTGAATTGACAACAAATAACATTTTAGGGCCTCTTCTGAAGAAGTCAGACCTGGTGACAGGCTATCAAAAAAGTACTTTTTAATGTATGTTGGAAGTGTACTCTGGGGAATTCTACTGCCATCAGGTCAGCCCTTGGGAAAATATACAGGGTGATCTTCATTTTAGGACTGAATATATATAGATTTTGTGCTGCATAGATATGCTTTAGAACAGAAAGCTACATAATATAATTGTCCTAATTGTGTTAGATTGTTTCTTCTGTGAAGAAATTGGAGGGATGACACTTTGTTCCTGCTATTACATGTTAAGGGTCTGAAACAGTGCTCCTAAACCATTTAAGCAATTACTAAAGTGTTTTATCGTTCCCGGGTCACCTCTGTGCCTCTGATTCACACTGTGACTCAAATAATTGGTCTACATGTGTAGTCTGAGAAAAAGAATTACTTTAGCGATGTAATTGCTTTGTTAATTACTCTTCATATAATTTGTTAAGTGTTGTTGCAAATCCAGCCAGGGTAATGCAGTCTGACTATTTAAATGTGTTCAGAGCAATTTCTACTCATTCACAGGGCCACTTTAATGCTATGGAGCCCATTGAAAGTTGGTTAATTACCCTTTACAAAGTAATCTGAGAAAAAAGCAATTGTTCAAGGTGTGTTCTTGCTTGAGGGTATCGATAG
This sequence comes from Rhipidura dahli, assembly GCA_013399225.1. Lineage (NCBI taxonomy): Eukaryota > Metazoa > Chordata > Aves > Passeriformes > Rhipiduridae > Rhipidura > Rhipidura dahli. Next base: position 47,143 of record VXAC01000152.1, read on the forward strand.
TACGTGATCACACTGCCTGCTTCGATTGGTGAGAATTCTTGTGGAGGATGAAGCTACCAATTAATTTATATTCTAGAATGCCTTTATTCAAACCTGTGTAAGTTCTTTCACTCTCCTTGTGCTCCAGCATCTGATGGGGAGTCACCTGTCTTTAAAGCACTGACTCTGTACTGAATTTGCTGAAACCCTGCAGTTTCCCTCGTGGCAGCTCAATCCTTGCTGCTTCCCTGGTTACAGTGATCCCCACACGTGTTAGGAGGGATTTTGCACAGCAGGTCCTAGTCTTGAAATTCTGCTCTGGAAACTGTTATGGGCCAGTGATCAAAGCTGAGGATATCAAAGGCACAGATATAATTTCCTGCTGAGCCTCATGGGTTTGCTCTCACATTTCCCACATTCTGGACTCTTAAACGGGGAGTGTTGCAGTGGGCTGTGCTGTCCGTGTTGGGGAGGTGCTGCTTAGAGGAAGGAACTGTCAATCCAACTCAGGCTTCAGCACTGAGCCACATAATGTTGACAAAGCTGAGATGCTTTTGGATTTAAAGGCCAGAAACAGAGCTGCATAAAGGGCTTGAAAGATGAAAGCATAGCAGTGCACGTTTCAAGTACACTAAATATGTTTTCAATGTTCACAAGAGGTAACAAGAAATTAGAGACTTGTGATTTTGACGTGTGTATGTAAATTACTCTGTGACTCGAGAATTTGCTAAACATTCTCTTGATTAATAGTTTTGGTGAAATGATTTAGATCTGTCCTAAGTTAAAGTAATACTTTTTTTTTCAATCAGGATCCAGCAGAGAAGAAATAACAGAACACTGGGAGTGGTTAGAACACAATGTTATGAAGACTTTATCAGTATTTGATTCAAATGAAGACATTACGAGCTTTGTCCAGGGAAAGATAAGAGTAAGTAACAGGCATAATTGGGAAGGGCTAAGTACTTTTTTCCTCTTAACTGTACATGAGTAATACATCTTCTGTAGAATATGCAAGAACAGCATGCTAGTGCTGCCTGTTCTGATTGCATAGTATGTGCCTATTAACTTCAACATGTGCCACTGTGTCTGTTTCTCTGCCCCTACCACTAAGGTTGTTTGACATAAACTCCACTTGGTAAATGATACATCAAGTGCCTTTAGATAGTGGTCTAAAACTGTTGATAAATTATTGCACAATAATTTTAACAGTGCCTGGGAAGCATATGGTCTATTTTTGTTCACTATATGTGCTAAATATTTAGCCCAGGAACTCTTGGGATTAAGTGAAGAAAATATGTCTGTTACAGAAGAGGAGACATGGGAGTGTGTGTGGGAGACTTGGTGGATGAGTCTGAAATAGCACATTTTACTTGTGACCTATGATTTGATCCTCAGACCATTCTTCCCCTTCTAAAACTTACTCTCCTGTTGGGAGAATGCTGTGCTGTGTGCATGCAGGTGAATATATGACACCCACCCACATGGACACATACATAAAGTAATGTGATTTTTTGTTGTAGGGTTTGATTGCTGAAGAGGGAAAAGGTTCTTTTGTAAAAGAAGATGATCCTGAGAAGTTTCGTGAAGGTCTTATGAAGTTTGAGAAGTGTTTTGGATTACCGGAGCAGGAGAAGTTGATTACCTACTACTCATGCAGTTACTGGAAGGGCAGAGTGCCCTGTCAAGGATGGCTCTATCTTAGTACCAACTTCCTTAGCTTCTACTCATTTTTGCTTGGAGCAGAAAGTAAGTAAACCTTGATGCTAAGCTGAGTCCCTTCATGCTTCACTGCTTATCTTTCATATTAGGAGGAATTCTTCCTATGTGCTAAAGAAGCTATTATGTCATGTGAACAGATGTCAACAGAGATGAGCTAAAATGTCAACATGATTTATGGAAATGCATACATTTGTGTAACATACTACACAATATCCATTATTATGCTTCCTTCATTCAGGCTTCAGAGAGAAGGCAGACGTCCAGAAGTTGATCATAGCTAAAAATTGTCTGTCATCTTTAGTTCATGCTGCAATATTAACTCTGTGAGGATTACAATTATTTATTCACACACAGGCTTAATATTTCACATGGGTGCACTACACACTGGTGATAATTGCACGTATTTTTTTTCCCTGTGTAACATTAGTTTGAAATGCCCAAACAAATGCCTCTAATAGTGTGCATGGTAACTGTATTTATGTGAAAAATGGAAAACATGTAGAAAGTAGGATCCTTTCAAAGCTGATTTTTATCTGTATTGAGAACTGCCACGGCTAATGGGCACAGTTCCTCTACATGCCAATACATGATGGATTTAATTTAAGAAGCCTATTGGTGAGCTGTTGAAGGGGGTTGGCTTGTATGATGCTGTTTGTTTGCTGTTTGCAGTTTCACATAAGAGCAAGGAAGAGTTGATGTAGACTTGTGTTGTCATACATGGTATGTGTTTTAATGTTTTTCTATAAAATTATTTCTAATGGAATTATTTTTTAGGAAATGTGAAGAGAATGCATTTTGTGCTTCTTAGTTTGTAGTCCTTTCCAAGTGTGTTATCATTTGACTGTGTTGCTTAATTAAATTTTATTAGTGCTGCTACTACTGTGTTTCTTTCTTTAATACAAGCAGATACTGAAAAGTGACTCACGTGTCCTTATGTTTTTATTTTCAGTAAAACTTATTATCTCCTGGGATGAAATATCAAAACTTGAGAAAACTTCCAATGTGATTCTGACAGAGAGCATTCATGTGTGCTCTCATGGGGAAGATCATTATTTTTCCATGTTTTTGCACATTAGTGAAACATTCCTTCTCATGGAGCAGCTGGCAAACTATGCAGTTAGAAGACTTTTTGACAAGGAGACATTTGAGAATGATCCAGTCCTTCATGACCCTCTGCAGATCACCAAGAGGTAATGTATTACTTCTAGTTTATCTGTTCTGGGCCCAGTATTTGTTTAGGCAAAGAGGAAGAGAATCCTTGTCTCAAGGAGATAGTAGGTATGAGCAGAGCTGGTGTTGTCTTAACCAAAAGTCTCATTAAAATGTTGTACCAAAGCCATGTGAGGCGTTGTAATTTGTTGTTACTGGGCAGGATCCAAAGCCTGTATGAAGGCAGGAGGTAGTCAAATCTTCAGAGCTGGTCTTCCAATTAAAAGGTTTGTATTAATTTGAATTTTGAAAAGGTGTTACAGCAGAATTTAGGATTAGAAAATTCAGATTAGAGCTACAGTGTCTCCAGAGATACCTGATGAAAAAGGATAAGATGGGGAAGAAATCATTTAATAAACATGTGTAAATGATAACTGCATGGCTTTCCTGAAAGTCCCTGGAGCTGAGTGATAAAACCAATGAGTTGCACGTGGGTGCATGGCTTTCCTGAAGTAAAACATTATTTTGGGTGCTGGGAAAGACATGAATATCAGTAACTTAATGGTTAATATCCTTCCTTTTCCTTTGATCCCTCAATTTGGTAGCAATGCTGGAGAGGGATAGTGGTCTACAACCAAAACATTGTTTCTGGCTGCAGTTATCTCTGAAAAATTAGCCCATGGCAGATGTTTACAACCTGTGCTACATTTCTAGCTAATTAATCCTCTGTCAAGCCAAAACTTCTTTTATTTTTAAATGGATTATTCTGATGTCTGGGGAAACAGAGCACATTATGCTATTAGTATCTTTTCTTCACTACCTGTAGGCCCTGTAGTGCTCTATTGTGTAAGAATATTATTGAATCTGGTCTTGTTTAGTGACATATTTAAATATTTTATTAAGTGCATGTACATATAGGTGTGGTCCTGCCCTTTGTTGCTTCTTTAAGAAAAACATTGAACCCTCCAGAATGACCCCATAGATTATGGGAGAGGAGAGCATGATGATTTACTATATTTTCCCAAGATATTTTTGACTTTTGTTTTTGTAAAGACATTTAAAACATAATTAATTTTTCTTCTGTCATTCCTTCCTTTTTGTTTTATTTTTAATCCAGAGGCCTGGAGAACCATGCCCACAGTCAGCAGTTTAGTGCATTCTTCAGGCTACCTAAAGAAGAGACCCTGAAGGAAGTTCATGAGTGCTTCTTATGGGTTCCTTTCAGTCATTACAACACCCATGGGAAAATGTGCATTTCAGAAAACTACATCTGCTTCGCTAGCCAGGATGGCAGCCTGTGCAGTGTAATCATTCCATTGAGAGAGGTAATGCAAACTACCAGTCTGAGTCGGTCATACCAGCAGTTTTGCATTTGTCTAGTTTTTTGTCAGTTTAGCAGATTTTTTTTATGATCTCCTTCCTTTATGTGATGTCATGTATTTCCCCCTGCCCTGAATACTGCAAGTAGGAATTCTGTTTGTAGGTTTTCAGAACTGCTTTCATGTTTCAGATTTGTTTCTCTATCTTCTTTCCCTTTTCTATATACTCTTATTTCTATAGCTCAGTACAGAATCCGAATTTTTAAATACATTTTTTATTAAATGAAAAAGCTTTTGCTTTGTACTTGAAGGTGAGTTAATGAGACATTCTCAAGATAAGAAGTAAAGAATTGTAGCAGGTAAAGGATTTTGAAGATTAGTAATCACTCTGCCATGTTTCTTAGCTCAGTAGTGCAATTTTTTTGCAGCAGTTGAGCAGTGCTGTCTGTTCAAAAGAGTAGGAAAATCCTGTTGGCAAGTGAGCAAGTAGCAATGCCATTAGAGCTGATAATCTCAACAGTCTGTAAGGACAGAATAAGGACCATATAGCAAAGGACACAGCATTGGAATTTTTGTACAGTACACTGCTGAATAACTTCTGGGAAAAAACAGGCAAGCCTCTCCATTCCTGTCTTGACTTCATGTGATCTGGGACATTGCCACATTTCAGTCTTCCAGTATTAACAGCTTTTCATCAACACCAGACACATTTTACAATAGCCTACAAATAAGCCATGTTCTATAATTGCTCTGTAATTGCTTGACATGCTCTGTGTACACACTGCCTAACACCTGACACAGGGGGTGAGCTGTGCTAGTTTCAGCAATACACTTGATGTTCTCCACCTACATAAACTAATTTATTTGATTATCTAAAATAGTGCTGCAAACAACAGAGACTTCCATAACATAAGAGGCTGTGTTAAAGGAGCTGGCTCTTTAATTTACTCTTATGGACTGTTGGGCCCTCACTATTTGTTCTACAGTACTGCAGTTACCTCATTTCGGTGATGTTTCCTTCTTTACCTGTAACAATGTGCTCAGTGATTTTCCATTCTTTACCTTTAAAAACATGAATGCATCAGCAATGCCAATCAGCCTAGATCCTCATGATTGTCACACGTACTTGCACGATTAAAGTGTTTTAACTGCTCTAATCTGTAACTGTTCCATCATGGCAATTAAAGTCAGCTCCAGCTGTCATGTGTTATCACAGCTGTTTTGACAGGGCATTCTCAGTGGAAATTCAGTCTTGTAAAACTTGTTTCATTTGATTACTTACACAAGTCATGTTTTTGAAAAAAAAGCAACAGCTTCAGTGGGTAGAAGGAGACAAGGTTTTCAAATAAGCTGAGCACTCATAGCTGGGAAAACCTTTTCAAAGATTTCTAGTACTCTGTCAAAAATCTATTGCATAATACTTAGTGCCTTTTGCTAAAATCGCTACAGGCAATGGAGCTTTCAACTTGTAACTTATGTTACCAGGTCTGCCTGTTTCATTTACACATGTATTCTTAACAAGTTTTCTCTTTTATAAGCAAGCAGGTAAAATTTCTTGCTTAATTTATGTGTCCTTGGTTCCATAGGTCACAGGGGTCGATAAGGCAGACCCAGCCAACAGAGGAGTCAGCATTAGTACCAAAGGGAAAACAGCTTTTCGTTTCACGGAGGTGAGGGATTTTGAACTGCTTGTGACAAAGCTCAGAATGAAGTGCAATGCAACTGCAGGTCCACAACACATCACAAGTACTGAGGTAACTGCTCTGGCAATTCTAATTTCTTAGAATTTGTTCATAGGAATAAGTCATGTACCTCTGTTTTTAAAGTTTGGAAAGATAAACTACTGTACTCATGTGAAAGAAACTGGATTTAACAATGGTACTCCTGTGAATGCATTATTGTTTGGGTTCTTTTACCTTGTTTTTCATCAGGTTTTGAAAAACAGCTCCATCTCTAATGCTAGTTTTTAAGTGCTCTCAAGTTTTCTATATAGTTCAGTGTATGCATGGCATTTTTTTGGTGGTGATTGATGGTCAAGCCTCCCTATCCTCATATTCTCAGTTTTCATTATGAATATTTGTCCTTTCATAATTTTGTTTTTTGCTCAAGAGATGGCTTTTTTTTTTTCCCAAGTGGGGCCCCCTGAAAGCCCAGCTGTGCAGAGCAGGGGCTGCTGTTTTTCATTTATTTTAGAAGCCTGTATCTGGTACCTGTGACTTAATATATTAAACAATGATGGTCTGGTATCAGTGCTGCTTCTTGGAGGATTGTTTGTTATTTATGAGTACTACTGTTAAATTTTTTTCAAGGTTGCAGCTGGTTCTGCCACTGACAGTCCAAAGGATTTCGGTACAGGACAGTCAAACATGGGCCAGAGAGATAACAGCAAAACTGTCAGTACAGAAGCACTAATGACTGTCTACCATCCTCAGGATGCTGAGAACCTTGACTCTAAAATGGTAAGGGATAAAATGGCCAACAGTTGTTGCAATGAAATTGGAAAGGACTGAATCAAAATGAATTCCAGCCAGGCTGCTGATTTCCTCTGGGTCTTTGCCAGTCTTCTTTCATCTGCATTTTCTGTGTTTGGAGTCCACAGGGTGCTTCTTCATGGCTCCATTCAATTTTCTGTTCGTCTTGTTTAATAATGATATGCCTTATCTTCCTGGAGTTAATTTCTCCTGCTCTTCCACCCCTCAGGGAAGACTTGGCTGCTTGTTTTATGATAGTGAACATGTTGCATTTCTATCTGAATTTTCAAAATACAAAGTCACTACCAACTCTTTGGGAGCAAGGAGAATGTTACAAGAAATTTACTTAACTTCTTCCTTGTTTCATTCTTCTGCACCACTGTCTAACAAAGTTATGCTCTGGAGAATATTTATGTGGTTGCTTTTGCAGCAGAACATCCAATTTTTGCTTCTCCATAGTATGTGCAAGAAGACAGGTTTCATTTCAAAGTAAGTCTTTCAGCAGAACTGGATAAATTAAGATACAAATTTTTTTATATTAGAAATACCAGAAAATAAATACCCTTTGGGCAGGACAAAAGAGGGTCCAGATTTTTAAGTCCTGCTTTTTATAGTATGTTGAACAAAAGTGGATAAAATCTACTTTTCCTTTCAGCACTGTTAATTGCTTTAACAACGTTGAATCTTAGTGCTGCATGCACAGATGTTGTAGTGGTGACATTCACCCTGTCCTCAGCCCTGGAGCCTCATAGGAGCTGGAGCACCCCATCAACAATTGCTTTGCTTCAGAGAAATGTCTGTTTGACCTTACTGTGCTGTGGCACTTGTTGGTTTCTGTCAGATGGGATACCAGATTAGATCTACCTGCTGTCTCATCTGGTATAAACATACTTTAAAGAATAGTAGGTCATGCATGAGATGGCATTTTATGCTAAATTTGTGCCCTGCATAGGTTGGATTTTGCTTTGATTTGCTTCAGCATTCATTTCACACATCAATACAGATGCCAAAGCTGCAGTTTCCAGTTAGTATGAATATAACAGGGAGCAAAATATACTTTTGTTCTCTGAAACCTGGGGAGTATCTACCAGTATACTTAATGCTTGTTATCTTCTGCCTTTTGTAGTTGAAAGAAAAAATGAAGGAGCAGTCGTGGAACATCCTGTTTGCAGAACGGGGTCATGGGGTCAGCATGTTTCGAACAAAGAAGACTCGAGACCTTGTTGTAAGAGGCATCCCAGAGGCATTAAGAGGAGAACTCTGGCTACTCTTCTCAGGTATTGCATAACAAATATAATAGATTTATTTTGGGAGTCATCATTGGCAATTTTCATTGCAGAGTGATTCCATGAATTTCAGTGGGATTACTCTGACACATTACTTCAGTAATATCTGTAGATTCATGAAGTACCTCAGTAGTCACCAAAAATTTTATACAAATTGCAAGCAATCAAATAACTGCTTTACTGTTGTTCTGTTATACTGTGCAATGCAATGCAATGCAGGTGCTGTAAATGATATGGCATCCAACCCTGGTTATTACACTGAGTTGGTGGAAAAGTCCTTAGGAACATGCACTTTGGCTACTGATGAAATTGAACGAGATTTACGTCGCTCCTTACCTGAGCATCCTGCTTTTCAAAGTGACACAGGAATTTCTGCACTCAGGAGAGTTCTTACAGCTTATGCATACAGGAATCCACAAATTGGATATTGTCAGGTACAGCAGTTTTGAGAGTCTTAGTGTTGGCTGTTGAAATATTAACTCATGATGGCAGTGTGGTAGCACCTCATAAAATCTGTCACAGAAATGTGGAATAGTTTCTTGCTTAATGGTTCACTTACTTTTCTTATTTCCTGCCATTGTGTAAAATGAGTTTTTACATTGTACTTGAATTAGTTTATAAGTGCTGTCATGTCCACTTCATATATGCATTTGCATTCTTACTAGACATATAGCACTAAAAAATATTTTTATGTACTTTAAATACTCTCTTCTTTATTTAATAACACAGAAGTAAAACTCTTGTCCTGGATATGGCTGTAGGTTATCCCAGCACTTAAAAAATGTGCTGTAAAGTGCTTTCAGAAAAAAAATTCTAAGAAATAATACCAGTTGTGTTTTCACTATCTTTTCTCTTAAATGTCTCCTTTCCTGTTTGAATGTTGCAGGCAATGAATATTCTGACATCAGTGCTGCTGCTGTATGCTAAAGAGGAGGAAGCATTCTGGCTCTTGGTTGCTGTGTGTGAAAGGATGCTCCCTGACTATTTCAATCGCCGAATCATTGGTAACATGCATCTGCCTTTTTATCTGTCTGGAATTGAATGTCTGTCTATACTGAATGTCCATGGTTATTCATTAAAAACAAATGTCAGGAGTGAGCTGAAGACTGGCCTGTGTAGAGAAATCGTTGCATTTTGTTTGGTATTGTGGAGTAGAACATGGAGGTTCCAGTGAACATCCCATGACTCCTCCCTAAATAGGCATGGATGTGATTTTCAGATATTGTCAGTATTCTAGGCGTACCTACTCAGGAAATAGTCAGTTAGACTATTATACTGTTCTTTCAGAATTGTAACTGCAATTCATACTATTTATTTGAAACGTAGCCAGTTTAGATAAAAGAAAAGGAGTTACTCCAGGTCCAGACTTACACTTTGATCTCATATGCAGTTCTTACAGGTGTATATGCTAGAAGAAAACAGGGTGTGAAGTTTTTCTCTTGTTGCAGAGGGAGTGTATTGGCTGTTAGGAGAGTCACTAGAAGCAGCCATGCACTCACCAAAGTGCCAACACACTTCAAGCATGCCTAAGGCTCTGGCCCCATGCATGGAGAGCTCAGCTTCCAGCATGGGGGAAGGAGCCAATGGCTCAGTGCAACTGGGCCTGTGTGTGCTTGTACAACAAAGCTGCACTAGGACAGAAACTTTGTTTCTGGCTGGTGCTCTGAGAAAAGTGTGCTTCTCTGTATTAAGATCTGGGTGGTGGTTTTGTTATCCTTTCCCTGCAGGTGCCTTGGTAGATCAGGCAGTGTTTGAGGAGCTCATCAGGGTTCACCTGCCTCAGTTGACAGACCACATGACGGACATGACTTTTTTCTCCTCGGTCTCTCTCTCCTGGTTCCTTACCCTTTTTATCAGTGTGCTGCCAATTGAAAGTGCAGTCAATGTGGTGGACTGTTTCTTCTATGATGGAATAAAGGCAATCTTGCAACTGGGCCTTGCAGTGCTGGAATACAACATGGAGAAGCTGCTCACTTGTAAGGATGATGCAGAAGCAGTCACTGTTCTCAACAGGTATCAGTGTAACTTACTCTTTCAGTTTACACAGCAGCTCTATAATTGCATATAGGTAAGTCATTCTGAGGTAGCTGAGAAGACATCTAGCCAAGACTTCCAAAAGCTTGAAAGGAATTAGTGTTCATCTCAGGCTGAAATTTTGGAAGAGGTGGCTTGAAAGTGGGCCTGGATCCTCTGAAAATCGCATCCTACATTCAAGTTCTTCTAAAACCAAAACTGTTTTGTGAATTTTAAAGAAAAAGCAATGTACTTTTTACCTTGAATTTATGTCATGTATAGAAGGCAGCTTTCCTAATGATGAGATGATCTAAAGCACATTATGATTGTTCCAGAGAGTTCAGGCATCAACTTACAGGCAGCAAATTCTTCAGCTCTGTTCTTGTAGTTTAGGCTGCTGAATCGTCTGCTGTTAATGGCTTAAAACAGAAACAAGATCAAAAGACTGCGATGTGATGTGAATCATGATGAGATGTTTGTTCCGTATTGGCAACATGAAGTGCACTTTAAATTGACATACTGCAATCAAAAGATTCACAGTTTTTTCTTTAACTAAATTCTCTTGTTGTGGTTGTGTATCATGAAGTATTAAAACAGCAAAATTACTGTGCTATAGGAATTAACGAGTTATGACTGTTAAGAACTGATAAGAATTTCTGTTTAGTGAGGCTTTTACATGTTGCATGTGTGAATGGGGTAGGAGCTACAGAATTATTGAGGAAAATGTAGTTTTTGTTATAAGACCATGCAGTCTGGTGTTTATTGTAAAGCATGGCCTCCCCACTGGGTCTGTTAAGGTTGGTTATGTAGGTGTGATAAGCAGGTGCAGATCAGGCATGTCTTTGGCTTATACATCTGGGGGAATTAGGACTGTCTTGTTCACAGTCCAGGACAAGCCTTTTTCTCTGTCCCACTTTGTACAACCTTGCTATATGGATTAGAAAACCAGGGGAATGCCAAATGGAAGGGACCTTGGAAAGGGTCTGGTTTAACTTCCCACTCAAAAGGGGGTTACTGCTAGCACTAGATCACATAAGCTCAGTCTACAGCCTTCTCTGGGTGGGCAGTTCCCATGTTTGTGTATCTGTTGGTATTACAGCACATTTGTGCTACTGACTCTGATATTCTTTGCTTTTCCCCATTCTCTGCACACTTTTTCTTCAGTAGATGCCAATGCTATTGTTTTATTGTGATAAATTGGTTCTTGCTGATTTCTCATGTGTTTGCTTTGTGCAGATTTTTTGACAGTGTCACTAACAAAGACAGTCCTTTGCCTGCAGCTGTGCAGCAAGGCTCCAACCTCAGTGATACAAAGAGTGACCATCCAAAAGTGGACATCACTGACCTGATCCGAGAGTCAAATGAAGTATGTGTTCTTGTGGGTATGTTTTTGCATCCTGTGGAGTGTTTATGTTTCATGGGCTAATTCAAAATAGTACAGTTGCATTGTACAAACTAGGGAAGAAAATCTGTCTGATTGGTAGAAATTTGGCTCTGAATTTTGTTGAGCCTTACTGAAAAACTTAAGGGTTATGGGATAGGTTTGCTTTTCTGTTGTTTTGGGCTTTTAACTGCTGAGAAGGCCTTTCTAGTCTGTCCTGAGTGGAGTTCCCTAGATTCACCACAGGTCATGTATTACCATCCCTCATTCACATTATTAGTGTGTTAACTAAATGACAAAATACAGCAGAAACAGCCTTTATGTTGTACTAATGTGGGACTGATTATTGCACATTGCAGATACTGGTAACTTTTGACATAACAATGTATATGGGAAATTATGTACTTGAGTAGTTCATGGTATGGGTGAGAAAGAACAGCTATGTTCTTTTAGTACTTTATTTCAATTTTTAGGTTTACTTTTTGCAGTGTTAAGCTTTGGAGATCTGCACTGGAGAGGAAATACATCTAGCTTCTCTTTTTTGTTCCCAGATTTCCATCAGCATTTTTTTCCCTCGGCATGATGTGAATCAGAGTATTAATCTAATTGTAGATAGGTTTCTGCTCAGCCCATGGGAAGGCAAGCTGAGAGAAAAAAATATGTTCATGTTTTGATTTTTCTGTTAACTGGTTTCTTTTATCTGTGTGATAGTTCTTTTGTTTTCTGATTGTCAGTCATTTTTCTAGTAAAAAATCCACAGTTCATCTCTTGAAAAAATGTCCTGACCTTGACTCAGAAAAGATTAACTAACTGTAATTTGTACAATTTAGAAACTGTCTTCTTTGATTTTTTCTGAGAAGAGGGTGTTACTTTTAATGGGGTGAACAATGACAACAATCAGAAACTCAGTTTCTTTTGGAACTGTCTTTATGGCACTGGGCTAATCATACAAAAGTCTGTTCTGCTATAGTATTGTTTTGCAAGAATGTTACACTGAAGAATCATGTTTGGAAAATGGTTTACAATTCTTGAAAAAAGTTGCAAGGTATTGTGGGTCTTTCTTGTCATGATGAGAACTCAAAGTGAGGATGAATACTCTCAGAATAGAGACCAGAGATAGTAAATAATGAAGAGCTGTATATTGCATTCAGAAGTGTAAGTTGAAGCTTTCACAGAGATGGAATCATGACTGAAAAACAAAAATTCACTTTCTTCTGCAGGAGACTTCACCAAAACAATAGTCTCTGATTTGGTATGGCTTTTGAACATTGTTTTGGGCAGATCTTTGAACCTGAATTTTTCACTTCCAAGATGACAGCCCTGTTCTTAAGCCCATATCCCAGTTTCTATCTCACAGCCCCTTTTTCATACTCAAATATTGTCTTCAGTTGAAACTGAATTTCTTCAGTGCTGGCAAGTGTCTCATATTTGAGAACTGCTCATACAAAGTAAGAGTCAATTTCCTGCTTCCCATTTTGACCAGACAGTTAATTTCAACACAGTTGTGGTCTGGTGAAGGGTTTTATTTTCATACCACCGTGGAAATAAAATAAACAAATTTCTAAATGGGAAGACTGCTGCAATGTCAAGTTGTCATTCTACAAATAGGTTACAAATTATGGAGAAGTGAACAGAGATACTTTATGTAATACTGTTGTTTTGTACAGGTGTTCACAAGATAAATGAGTTTAAGTGAAAAGGTATGGAGTTGAATTTTTAAATATAGTTCAGTTTCATGCCTTTGACTCAGGCACAAATTCAGATTCTTCGGCAGTCTAATCAGGCATTAAGAAGTCACATTTACATAGAGAATGGAAGAGTATAACATTTTATCACATTACATTAATTCAGAATTACATTATACATTGTATTTATATTCTTACTAAGGCCATTGCACAATATCAGTGGTCAGAAGCCAGACCAGTGCATGCGTTATGATTCAGAGATGCAATTTCTTTCTGCTTCCACTTTGTTTCAAGCCAGAAGGATGCATAGCCACAGGAACATAGAAATACAGTTATGGGAGGAAACTTCACAGGTCATCTAGTCCAGCTTCCTGTCCAGCATCCACCCAGAGCATCCTTTAAAAAGTCTAGTTCTGCTAAAGCAGTTCAACAAAAGAAAATCTACAAAATCTTTAGTCCATTATAGGGTTTCTCTGCCCATGGGGGAAAATATCCAATATAATTTCTCTCGGATGTTCATAAAGCGCTATTGAGGAGAGTTGGTTGTGGTTTTCTCTGTAGTTCTTTGTTGCTATTAGGTTGTTGTTCATCATTTACCCTTTCAAGTCTGGTCATAGAATCAATTATAGAATAGTTTGGGTTGGCAGGTGCCTTTAAAGACCATCTAATCCTGATTCCTGAAGTGAGCAGGAACAGCTAGATCAGGCTGCTCAGTTGGCGTCCAGCCTCACCATGACTCTTAAGTTAGAAGAATGAGTCCCACAGATTGCTCTCCTAAAAGGGAGTTGCCAGATCTATTCTTTTTTTAAGATTTAAAACAACCAGTTCCTTTCACCTTTCATCAAAGTTAATGTGCTCAGACTCTCGTCTGTGTTGCAGTTTTTCATATCTTGTTTAAAGGGCATTGCTGATAAGGGAACAAACACACTGCAGAAAAGCTTGTGGAAGTCCTGCCTAGGTTAGTTGTTTATCACTCATTTGTTCTCAAAGTTTTTTATTAGAAGCAGTTTTGCCCATGTTGCATGGTGGTCATGGTTAGGCCATATCTTCCTGGTTGCCTGCACTGTTGAAAAGTGTCAAAAAACTTACAGAAGAGAAGTTGACTTTGCTGTTTCAGTTCTACTGAATTTCCTCATAAAAGGAAATGAAATTGATTTGGCATGGTCTTGATAAAGAACATTGTCCTGTTTTGATCTCCTGGTTTTTGTTTAGACTTTATATGTTTAATAATTTGTTTCATGATTTCTCTGATAATTTGTTTCTAGCTTTTGCCTCCTATCCCACTTTTCCTTAAAGGTAAATGCATTTATTCTACTCCTGTGCTCAGACACCTTTCCTGTCCTTCAGAAATTGCAGAGGTAGCTAGAATGATTCAGAAATTACTTAGGTAATTTCTTAATTTCACTAGAGTGAACTTCAATCCCTGACAACATGCAAATCTCAGACTTTCTTACCTTGCAGTAGTAGTGACCATGTGATAGCAGAGTTGAGTATAGAGCTAACACACAGTAAAATCCCTTCCTTCGTCTTCCCACAAAGGGAGCTACTCCAGTTTCTTCTTCCTCCATCGCTCTCTGAAATGCTTTTTAAACACCCTTTTGAAAGTTACACTGCTTAGGGAGAATGTTAGTGTTCTAATAAATTATTTTTTCCTCAGAGTTTCTGTGATCTTCGTTTGTGTCCACGCCTGTATTGTGCTTAGCTTCAAGAAAGACAAAAATACCTGTTTAGGTGTGTCTCCCAACAGCTGAATGGAATGGTGCTTTTCTTCTTAGAGATACAGTGATATTCGCTATGAGGATGTGGAGAGCTTGCGCTGCAGGAACAGGCTTTATGTGATCCAGACCTTAGAAGCCACGACCAAGCAGAATGTGGTGAGTGACTTGGAAGAGTTCGGCCTTCTCTCTGATAAAATTCATTTCCTTTTTGGAACGTTCTGAGAAGAGTTACAGTTTCCAGGGCCAAATGTATGATTTTATACACTGAACCCCCTCATGTCTGCAGGGTGTCTGTTAACTGAGGCTTGGCCTGTGATGTTTTCAGTCTGTGAATCACAGCATGACCTTCTGGTCTTCTTACAAGTAACACCATCGCCAACCACTTCTAAAGGCTGGAATATCTCTCACACTTTGTGTGGATTGGAACAGGCTGACCTATATTTCTGTCTGCTGATGTTAATGCATTTCTCTTAGAGGCATAGAGCACCATACAGTAAAACAATTAAGCACCTGCATTTTTACTCTGGGAAGCAGCACTGAAGAGGTTATTGTAGTGCATTCAACAAGGGTTGCTTTTTGTCTGTGATACGTGTGAATGTCTGGTAATGTGGCAGCTTTCCACCTGCCTGTCTCATCCTTTGAATTCAGACTGCTGAATGAAGGTGAAGGTTGTGAGGAGCTTCCATTGTTTGCCTGTTTTCTTCAGTGGCTCATTT
Source organism: Rhipidura dahli (assembly GCA_013399225.1). Taxonomy (NCBI): domain Eukaryota; kingdom Metazoa; phylum Chordata; class Aves; order Passeriformes; family Rhipiduridae; genus Rhipidura; species Rhipidura dahli. The sequence goes on from VXAC01000152.1 coordinate 62,579, forward strand.
CTAATACCTGATGATAATACTAGTCTGTCCACCACGCAGTGCTTCTTTCTGTAGTAAATGTGGCTTTTAGCAACAGAAACTAAATGCTGGTGGTTATGCTAAGATGGTATTGCTGTATTTCATTTTACAAAACATATATTGTGAAGATGGGAGCTAGTCTTGCAGCACACTTTGTTTTAAAAAGCTGTGAAGAATTTTTTAATTTAAAAAAGTGAGGATTCAACTTCACTGTTGAGAGCTGAACATGCATTTGCCCATTTAAAGGAAGTTATATGTTACATCATTATAAATAATTACAAATATTAAGGAGTTTTATCTACTGGGTTTCATAGTGTAGGCTCCATGTATGCTAGTAACATGACTAGCTTTAAGCTTTTTTTTTTTTTTGAGAAATAATTTCTTTTAATCTATAATCTTCTGATTACTTTTTAAAAGAAGTGGTATTCTTACTTCTAATTGTAACATGCCAAAACCTGGAATATGCAAACAGTATCTCTTAATGTAATGTTTAGTCTCCCATAATTTTATTCTATAGCCTTATTCCGAAGAGGGAAGACTCATTAGTTAATTTTATCTTAATTTTGTTTCAGCTACGTGTTGTGTCTCAAGAAGTCAAATTCAGTCCTAATGATCTTGAAGAGCTTTATGAATTGTTCAAGGTAATGTGATATTTTCCTCACTTACTAAACAGACTAAACAAAATGGCTTAAATAAATAGAGATAAAGGTTAGACTCAATATGTTTTACATGCCAGCTGTAAATCTGATTACATAGTTAACTCCTCATATCTTTCCCCGGAGAGACTTGTTGTTTCCTAAAACCTCCTATTTTATCTTTGCTTTGCAGAAGGAGCACTTTCTTTCATGTTACTGGAGTGTAAATAGTCCTGTCCTGCAACATCATGATGCCAGCCTGCCCTACCTTGAGCAGTACCGGATTGACTGCCAACAGTTCAGGGTTCTGTGCCATCTCCTGAGCCCCTGGTCACACTGTGCAAACAGAGACTCCCTGGCCCTCTGGACATTCCGGCTGATGGATGAGGGCTCTAACTGCCTTATAAACTTCAAACAATTTGCCTGTGTTCTTGGTATGGCAACAACACATACATGAGCACATTCAGGATGTTCCTGGGAGCAGTCATGGTATCACCTTCCATACACTATACAGAGAGCTAAGGAGACTTGGTCTCTTAGCACAGGGTCAAATAGTGTGATTTTTATCCCAGACAGAATAATCCCCTCTTGGAGATTAAATTTAAATATGGCTTGGCCATCAAAATATCCAAAAATTAAGAATGGTCTGATCTCATTGCCCAGCCTGTTTGGTTTATGAAAAATCTTCATACTAAGTCATCTTACACACAGATTGTGCAGGATGACCAATGCTTTATATCTCTGGGAAGCTTTCTTGGCTCACTGCTCTGTTCCTTTCATCTTGTTTTCAAAGTGTTATTATTTAGGAAACAAAAAGGTAAGGGAAATGCAGAGATTCTAATGCTGTATTTCTTTGGTGCTGTGGTTTTATTTTAATAAGTCATAGACATTATTAGTGTTCTTTCCACAGTGTAGGCTAACCCCAGGCTTAGCCACAGGTGATAGTGCTTTCCTTAAGCTTCATCTCTAGTTATACTCCCTGTAAGGTAAGGCATGTGTCCAGTTCCAAACTCCCTGAGTTGTATTTGTGTAGGTTAAATGGGTGTTTTAAAGTTTGGTCCAGTTGAATAGACTGTCCTTTCCCCTAACAGATACGATGTATAATGGGAACTTCACTGACAAACTCAAGCTTCTTTTTAAGTTGCACATCCCTCCAGGTAAGTGGGGAAGTGTTTGGGACAGTGGCATTTGGGGAGAGCTGTTTCTGGTCTTTGTCATCATTATTACTGCTTTGGTAACGCCTGGGTGCCATGAACCCACTTTATTCAATTATTTATTACAGCCTTTACTGAAGTGGAATCTCTGAGCCCTTCCAAAGGGGATGATCTTTCAAAAGAAGAACTGATCCACTTCAGCCAACTCAGTGGTAAGCTCCATAGTGAAGTTTTGCCTGCAGAATCTGTTACTTGTCCTGTGAAAAATGGGGATTTCTTCTGAAAACAAGTAAATTCAGTAAATCATGTCCCTGTTAACAGAATCCTCTGTGAAGATCTTCTGTAGATAGCTACAATTTAATGAAGTTGTGCAGAATTTGTGGGTAGCTCATCTGATGGTTGAATTCAAAGGCCGTGGGTGTTTACATGAGAATAGCAGAGTGCATTTGGTGGGCATTTTTCAACATTGCAACAGGCAGCCTGTTGCAGTTTTGAAGTGATGGCTGTTTTTGGTTTTTTTTTTTTTTTGCATCCTGGGCATTAAGGGGTGGGTATTTTCTGCCTCAAGAATTTAAATACCAAATCCATACTTACTTAGAGGTACATAAGCAAGTGTTTCAAAATTCAAACCTGAAAAAGGTTTATTAAGTTTACAGAGTTGATAAAATAATCTGTTGCAAGTACTTCTGAAAACTATGTGATTTTTATAGGGAAGACAGATCCCCTTTTGGTTTTTAAAGTCTGCCCAAAGTAGATAATATATAGGTACTGTTCCTGCTGCTCTTCAAGTTATGGACCATGAACATTTTAAAGATTATTTGATATAACTGATAGCAATTTCATTTATGATCTGCCTCACAGTGGCTTCTGTTTTTATAGAAAGTATGCAGATTTTACCATGTGGTTTCTTATTTACCTAATCTGTGCTGAGAACATTGAGGGTCTTGCCCCTTAAGGAAGGAATTTTTGATAAGGGAAATGAAACATTGGTCCTCTTTTCTGAAATTAATAACTTTTTTGTTTCTTCTCCTAAATTCTAGTTTCGTCTCTGGGGGGTAGTCTTGAAAGTGATTCTTTGAAGAGCAGCCCAGAAAAAGGTAAAAGAATCCTGATGGCACGTTTGGTAACTGTGTCTTTTGGGGGAGTAGAGCTGGGAAAGTGTGTGCTGACAGAGTATATTAAGTAACATCATCCTCAGCGTGCTGCTAACATTCTATCCACTTAAATAAGTGTAGTTGTGGGAGCAAAAGGGCACTGTAAACTCTGCTCCTGCGTAGTCCTTGGCCTCACCACTCTGTTGAGAAGGAATGACATTGAAGATTCCAGTTCTTTTGCTTATCATCTCTTAGTTCTTGTGGGAAGCTCTTAGTTCTTATTTGTTCACTTTTTTTTTTCACTTCTTCCCCTTCATAAAGGGAAGGGGAAGGTTGATATTCAGGCATATCTGAAGCAATGGCAAGATGAACTTCTCAAAAAAGAAGAAAACATCAAGGATTTGCCGAGAATGAATCAGGTAAACTGTCTGAGTCTTATTTAAGTCTATTTTGTCTTGATAGTTTGCCCTTTAAGTCCTGTTACAATATTTCTAAAGGATTTGTAGGATCCCTTAAATTTCAAATCTTCACATCAATCATTAGACTGTGGTTTTTTAAAATTGCTGTAATTGTATGAAGAGAAGGACTTTGAGACACACAGAGGTTTCTCAGAGCTGGTCCATGCTGTTGTTAGAGCAGCTGCACCAGGTGCCTGGCAGCAGCAGGCACAGGACTGAGAGCACTACAGGTAGTGAAGCAGGACAGTTGTGTTTCTCTTCTCTGAATAGTCTCCTCTGTATCTCTCTGTAGTCTCAGTTCATACAGTTCTCAAAAACGCTCTACAATCTGTTCCATGGGGATCCTGAGGAGGAGCTGTTGTATCGGGCAATCGCAGTGGTGACCAGCCTCCTGCTGAAAATGGAAGAAGTTGGCAGAAGACTGCAGAGTCCCATGTCACCTGTCAAAAGTCGAGCTGCTGTTACAGAGATGGCTGCTGAAGTCCCCAGAGGGAGGCAGGAGGAAAGCAGCTCTGAGCAGACTGAAGGCAGTAGAGCACAGAGTTTGGGAGGGAACCATGAATGGTCTTTTGCCTTTGAACAGATTCTGGCGTCCTTATTAAATGAGCCAGCCTTTGTGAGATTTTTTGAAAAACCTCATGACATAAAAGCTAAAATAGAGAGTGCTAAAAATTTACATCTTAAAGCAAGAACCAGAGTGTAATTTTCTTTACCTTTGACTCTGAATTAATCACATAAAATGCTTACAAATGAAGGTTGTAACTATGGAAATCAAATCTGGTGTTTACATAGGGAATGAAGTTTGAAGAGTTAGCTTTAATTATCAGATTACTGGTATGTAATGTAAATAAAAATAGTTTGAAGCACAATCACTTTCTTGCATTTTTCATAAGTTTCACTCCAAAAAAAGGGACTGAATAAGAAACTGTCTTTACCATGTTATTAAAACATGCAGCATTGCTTGGGTGTGTACCTGTTGCAAACCAATCTGAATGACTTGTTAGAGTGGGTGTTCTCTGGGTTCATTTCTATTACTGTGATAAAAGGAATGACTTCTTTCCATTTTCACTTTAAAGGAGTATCAACAGCTTGGAGGTTGTCTTCCACATTAATTAATTATTTCCAAACTTGCATGTGGACTGGGGTCAAAGCAGGGTGAAGACTAAGAACAGGGGCTGTGGTAGCTCGAGACCATGAGATTAGAAAAGGACGTTGCCCTGCTCTCTACTCCTCTGCTTTGATGTTACCCATGGGTCTGGACTCTAGCAGATTCCAGCCCCTCATCAGCAGTTTGTAGACGGCATTCTCCCAGCCCATGTCTCAGTACTTGCAACAAAAACCTGGTTGCCTGCTTTTCTAGCTCAGCCTAGAGGTCTCTTGTCCATTTTCATACCAATCCTCCTACAAAAAAAGGTGAAAAGGATGGAAGCTTATTTGTTCATCCAGGCTGCACAAGGATGCAAAAACTAATATTGATTGTTTGAAATCAAGGGAAAGCAGTGGTTAAATCTGTCTGACCACATGGTGGTTGTACTTCATCTGGCAAGAGGAGCCATTGTTGTCTTCTTAGGAGCATGTTGATGAAATGTGGAGTTTTGCTGTTGTTTGGAAAGCCCAGGCACAGGCCATCTGTAGCTGAATGTTGACTATTGAGCTGCTCAGGGACAGATTGCAGTTGCTTCTTTGCCTACCCTGAGTCCATATCTCAACCCAGTAATTACTATTGCTTTTCTATAGCACTCTGGATTATTGCTGCTGTAGTATTTTCCATCTGTGAGGATTCAATACAACAAGAAAACTCCTTTGAATCTGACTTGAAATTTTTAATATAGAAAAAATGATATAGTAGAGATCCTGTGGAGGAAAGCTCTGCCAGTGTAAATGCTGAGAAATGTTGACCTTGAATCTTTGGTAACTGGTACTAGAAGACATTCAGAGAAGGGGGGTAAGAGCTTGTATTTTAACAACAATAGCGAAATAAATGGGGAATCTGTGCTAAATTAGTTAAAAATGTCAGTTTCTAAAGCCTGTATGACAATCTTTCTCTGTAGAGCAGCATTATTTTTATACTGTGCATGTTTTTTTAAAGAAACAGAATGGGGATGGTATCTTTCTGAGGCTTTTCTTGCAATACTAGTGTGAATGAAGAATAAAATGAATTTCTGACTTGTGTTGCAGGCACTTTGTGAAATGCCATCATTGCAGTTGGTGTTAAATGTATGAATTATGTTTTATACTCTCCCTGATGGTCTCAGGTGTTAATGTAAAATAAAGTTTTACTGAAGAAGTCCAAAATTTATATCATAGATGTGGAGAATGAGGAAGCTGTTTTCAGAAGCCTTCACAAAGTAATTGCGCTTGATACAATATAGTGCTGATTTGTATTTTTATGTATAAAAGATAAATTTATCCATTTATGTGGATATGGATAGGGCCACATTGTATTACTTATTTTAAAATGCGTTAACTCACTGTTTTCACAAAGTTGTTTAGAAATACTAAGCAGATGATATTGTTGTTGTAGTCCAGGATGTACTCAGATAAGGTTTGATCAGTGAGTAATTCTACTGCAAATAGCCATGATGAAATGAATGGAGCCTCCTGCAAATAGATACAGCTGCCCATCCCAAAAGCTTTTGTAGGTTTATGAGAGATATTGTTTATGTCAACAAGTAGTCAAAGCTGTGAACTGTTTGCTGATCAAGGTAACAGAGATATGAAAATCTTAAAACCCAAGGACTTTTTTTGATTGAGAGAGAGCCAAGATGTGAAGATCTAAGTACAGAAGAGTGTGGTGAAGGAACTTGCGAAGTACAACAACCTTCTGTTGTTAGCTGGCTGTAAAAAGGTGCTCAGTTTGTACAGTACCCTTTTCTATCAGTGCCCACCCAAGAGACTGTAGAGCCTTTGCCAGCTGGGTAGTGGCTCTTGTCAGATGTCATATCTATGTATAAAGAAACATTACCAGCACATATATATCAAAATAGATTTAAGGTGAGAAGTTAGGATATGTAGGGGAACACTAACTTTTATCAACTGCATGAAGTTTTTGTTCTTAATATTTTTTCCCAAAATGGGTGGTGTCTTTAAATTGTTCCTGTAATACACCTGCAGGCTGATCCAGGAAGACTAGTCATAGTGACCAGGCATCCAGTCTCAGCAGGATGGAGGGTGGAGCGAGGTCACTTCCAACAGGCTGGCAGCATTCAGACAATGGCGCACCTGGCAGGTTCTTCCTTTTGGAACCTCTGGATCATGGGCTGGTCCTCTGGGGAGATGTGGATGTAGCAAGTGCCAGTTATTTCCAAGGAGTGTGACCTCGAGGTATGTTTGCTGAGCTAGTACCATGGTGCACCAGAAGCTGAGCTCTGCTTGTGACAGAGTAACTCTGGAGTTAGTGTTTAGCTTCTTTCTTCCCTTTCCTATTCCAGTTCCTTCCATCCCTATTCCACACCGACTGGCTAACAAAAAGATGCAGGTTTAGCTGGGATTGGTGGAGCTAGAGCAACAGCAGCTCGTTCCCTCCCTTCATTCATGAAGAGTGATAACCTTGACTTCAAAGCCCTGCACAGTCAGGGACAGAGAACCCTGTGCCATGCAGCTTCTTGGCCAGGTGAAGCTGGTGATGCAAAGACGGCCCCAGACTCCCATCATATCAGCTGGGGATGCTGGGTGTGCACACGAACAGGAAGCGATTCTCTTGTGTCACTTTACTCATCTGTGTTACTTTTGTCTGTAAGTCTCCATGAAGTTTTCCACCTTTATTTTTGGGTTCAGTCATAGGAAATAAATTAAGGTGCATCATTCAGTACAAAATAGACAGTTGCAGGTAGGATATAGATTGCTACAACTCCTGATGCTGTTTGTAACAATTGCAGTGCCTGTCACCCCTGTGACTTGGCAGCTGTGTCATGGTGACCCCACAACACTGCCAGTGGCCACTGGGAACACTGTACAGTCCTTCCTTGTGGCCAGGCTATCATTGCTGTGTACTGAGATGCCTTTTGTCAGATGTAATCAGTAGCCTGGGGACACAGCCAGCAGAGCTGTGATGTTTCCTCGGTCTTGCCAGATGGAATGTGCTGCTCTGGAACCTGGTGCTGCTCCCTGTGCTCTGGGTGACCAGTGACAGCCCTGACCCCCACAAGCAACTGGCTGCTCTGTGTGCCCAGCTCAGGGCTTGGGAATGTGAGGGGTGGGAATTACAAAAAACACCAGCTCTTTCCACCATGGGGGAGAACTGATGGTAATTCAACCAGTAACATTTCCCAGGACATGGAAGTGGCTGCTGCCATGTGATACAGAAAAATCGCTTTCTGTTTCCATCCATTACTAAAACAAGCCACTTGTTCATCACTCTAATGGCTGAATAATAATGTAATCTTAGATTTGCTACCATAGTGACTAAGAAATAGCTGTATGTTGATTTTATCAGAAATTTATCATCTAATTGTACCATACAGGGTTCTTGATTGTGATTGCTGTTGTTATCTGGACTAAAACAGAAGGAAATATTCTGATTTGTTTCCAGAAAAATAGGCTATTCTGTCTTTTTTGCTATAGCTTTGTCACTTTACCAGGATGGCAGCATGTTTGTGTTGACAGATTGGCTTTTATACAATGTGTTGTATGCAGAGGTACTGTAAGACAAATGGGATGTTAAATAAAATAGTCTCCCTTAAGAAAAAACCCTGTCTTTGAGGCACTATTATTTCTTGTGATGGCCTGTTGTGGAAGTTCCTTCAAGAGCGTTGATCATGTTAAAGGCACATTTAGTCAGTGCTTTCCAAAACAAGGAGCAAGCCAAAGCCTCTGCTGGGACAACAGCCTCCCAGAAGTGGAGGAAAAATGGAGACCTGGGTTTTGCAGCCTGGGACCAGTTTAGCCTGGAGTACAGCCTGAGCTGGCTTCAGTGCTGAGCTGGTGAGTGAGAGAGCCCAGGAGTACTGGCACTTGCTTTCTGCATCCAAATTCAAACAGTGTGCAGACCCTGATCCCTTGTACTTTCTAATTTATGCATTGCTCCTATTGCCCCTGGTCACAGTAATCCCACTCCTGGTCCTGAGCCCCATCCCTTCAGCTGTCCATGCACATGGGCACAATGGCTGCTGCTCTTGTCTCTCCTGGAGAGTAGGGATCAGATCCCCAACAGACCCACACCATCCAGGAAATAACAACAGTACATAGTGTGTAAGAGGTCTTACAAGTATTATTTTATTTCTTTTTCTTTTTTTTTTTT
>VXAC01000152.1:75684-127481 GCA_013399225.1 Rhipidura dahli
ACCACCAAAAAAAAAAAAAAAAAAAAAAAAAAAAAAACCCAAAAAAAAAAAAAAAAAAAAAAAAAAAAAAAAGAAAAAGGCAAAACCAAGCATACTTTGCTTGGTTTCAATAGATGCTAGGAACTAAACATTAGGAACTAACTCCTCTCTAAACCTTGCTCTGTCTGCCAGCTGGAGCTTTACTGCTAGATGGACCTGGTCCTAACTAACCACTGCCTTGCAAAGTTTGTAGTAATGGCCAAACCCATCTACGTTTGGGCTCTAACAATGCCCAAAGTTAGTACTCAGCTACTAACACTTCAAAAATGTACTTTTTAATTTTTCCTTTGGAAAGACACAAACAGTAGGGACACTTAACTATACACCCACTGAGGAATAAACTGGTTTTTCAATTCATAAATATAAACTCATAGTTAAAAAGTGACAATTTACAAAAATACAATTTATTGCTGACCCTATGGGCTTGTAACATCGCGTGTGTTGTGATTGTACATTTTGGGTTCGCCAAATTGAAACATGACCTAGCAAAACCACAAAGTTTGCTCTCATATGCTGTTCTATGCATGTTTGTTTGTTTTTATGTATAGAAACATATACAACTACATCATTTGAAAGAAAACAAAAAAAAAGGAGTAAAGATTCTTTGTCTGTAACCTGAAAAATATTTGGCTACAGGGAGTAGAAACTATACAAATTTATCTTCACTTGTTAACCAAAAACAAAACATGACTAATATTGTAATAGCTGCGATGTGAGCTGGTATAACAACAAGAAATTCAGGCAAAAGTGGTGTTATGTAAATTAGCAGCATTATTCAATCTCCTGGAAAACAAAAATCTGCGGGACTGAGGTATAGAAAAAGGAAAAAGAATCCACAATGGACCTACTACAGCAAACGAGTTATGTACATGGTAATCCAATGGTGTCCTGTGGACTGGTACAGTCTATGTGCTCCAAATGCTGGGCTTAAATTCACAGTGACTTTCAGCGTTGAAGTCCTGAATGGAAAAGGGTTTTTTCCATTGCAAACTGAGCTTCATGGCGACCTGATACCTCCCCTCCCTGCAGCCAGAAAGCCACTGCTTCCAGTGGCACCACAGTGCTGGGCCAGGGCACACCCTGCTGCCGGAACAGCATCATGGACTGGTTGCATGGGAATCCCAACAAACAAGGCCCTTGCAGCCATGCATCCCTGTCAGGGATCATCCCTCCAGCCACCACGTCCTCACGGAGCCTGACCTCTCCCTGCCGTGGATGGCGTCGTGCTCTCCTGTGTGCGCCTGGGCGCAGCAGCTGCAGCCGTGTGGTCCTTGTCTCCCAGAACTGACTCTCAGGGCAGCTGCATCTCGGGCAGGTCGGGCAGGTTGCAGGGCTGGCCCTGCGTGTGGTGGCTCTGCTGCTGTGGGTGGAGGAAGTAACTCAAGGGGTTCTGCTGGGGGGTGTGGGGTGGCTGGAAAATGCGCTGTGTCGAAGCCCCGGGCACCAGCTCAGGACCTTGCATCTGTTGGGAGACAAATATGAGCAGTCAGACCTGCCCCATCACCCAGCTGTCCCTCTCTTGCTGCAGGGCTGATGCTGAGGCTCATGCCCAGGAGTGTGTGCACCAAGCCCTAAACTCGAGGGTATCAGCTATACCCCTTGGGATGCTGTTGCTGTCAGCACAACCAACAATGCCTGGAGAGCACAGAGGGGAGGCAGAACCCATCTGTCCTAACAGGCTCATGGGAAGTCCAGCAGGAGTGGAGACCTCCAAACACTACTTGGACACAAGGTAAAATCTGCAGGATGTACAACTTTCATCTTGCATGGGAAAGACCTTCAGACAACCAAGGAAGAGGTCCTAGAGTGACTGTGTATCCACCCCTGGCTGGTACCCCAAACACCTGGACTTGCTGTTTCACCCCTGGTGTCCATAATGCTGGTCCTCAGGACCTTAGTGCAGCCCATGAGGACATGTACCCAAAGCAGGGACAGTTCACGCCACATTTGCTGACAGCAGCAATGCATTTCTCACTCTAAATCCGGTCCTGCTGTGTGGCTGCTTTCAACTGTACCTACTCCCCCTGCTTTCTTTTCTACCATCTTTGCCTGGAGGACTGTAAGTGACCTCTGCCATCCAGGCAGGGCTGGAGAGAGTGTTACTAATTAATTAGCAGTTTCAACAACCCCTCTCCTTGGCTGTGTCACTAGTTCAGCATGTACTGATGTAAATTGTGTGTTAAAAAACCAAAATCACCTTGTGCAGAGATGTGTGTTGTGAAAGACCCATTTATTAAAAGAGAGCTCTGATGGCAGCTGATAAAAACCTTGCTCTGCTGAGATGTAACAGCAGGAGGTATGTTTTCTAAAGACCTTATCTATTATCATATTTCATGACTACAGCAAGCTTCCTACCACAGCTCCTGTGGGTGAAAAGCTGTGTTTGAAAAACTGGGTATTTCTTCTGTACACAGTGTGATAACTGAGTTTGTTGGAAAATATGGCCTTGAGCAGGTGCAGTCAGCCTGGAAAGGCAGAGCACTTGGCTATGTGGAGATACAATGGGAATGGAGGACGTGCAAAGGCACTGACCAGGTTTGATCATCCAGACAAGCCCCATTTCTTCAAAAAACCCCAACTAATCCCTTAAGCCATCCCTGTGCCTCCTCAGAAACCTGCTCCTGCTCCAATACCTGAAGGTAGAGGCGGTGCTGCTGAACCTGCTGCTGCGGCCACTGGTGGAGATGAACTGGTGTGCTGGCCTGGTGGGATGTGAAGCTGGTATTTGGGATCACCAGAGATGGGGAGAAGATGGGTGGCGGGGCTGGAGGTCGGACGGCGCTGCAGGTGACTGGCTGCACCTGTGCTGGGGGAGGCAGGGTCTGCTGCTCTGCAACGAACCTGCCACGAGGAGGAAAACCAGGTGTGAGATCCCATACCCAGACCCACCCTCAGAAAGGGCACTGGGGAGCCCAGCTGCTGCAGGAAACAGCCTGGAGCAGGGCTGGTCAAACCATGCAGACCCTGCTGACAGCAGGCCCCAGATTCTCCCCTGCCCATAAAGCGCGGACTGGAACTGCTGAAAATAAAGGTTTTCAAGGCTGTACATTTTCTCTGTGTCTTGGTCAAGCATTTTATGCTTTGCAAAAGCCAGAAAATTGTTACTTTTTTTTTCAAAGCACTTTATTTATCATAAAGTCCTTTGTAATTAAAAACTGTTCTCATTACTTTTTCTCCTAACTGGCAGAACTTTTGTTTCATTTCAGACTGAGATTGCTTGTGTGATCAGGTACAAGTTTTTCAACATCTTTTTCAGTGCTGTTAAGTGTCCTGCTAAGACACTGCAGGAAAACAAGGGCCAGCAGAGACTCACTTTCCTTGCTGCCTGCTGGCACTGCTCTGCACAGGCTGGCCACTGCTGTTGGCTGCAGGCATCATGGCTTGGATGGACTGATCCAACAGCATCCTGTGGTGTAAGGAAAACAGAGGATGGTCAGGGAAGGGAGAGGTCCAAGCTTCTGTCAACAGCTCCTTGAAAATCCTCCATGAAAGCAGGTAAACCACTACCTTGAAAACAAGCTAATGAAAGAGAATGCTTTCTATCACCTCACACTTCTGTGAATACAGGCTGAGAGGATTGGGATTGTTGAGACTGGAGAAGAGAAGGCTCCAGGGACACCTTATAGAAACTTCCAGTCCCTAAAGGGGCTACAAGAGAGCTGGAGAGGGACTTTTGACAACGGCATGGAGTGACAGGACAAGGGGGAATGGCTTTAAACTGACAGAGGGCAGGGTTAGATTAATTCATGGAATTTCAGAGAGCAAAGGATTTAATGCCCTTGATAATACAGTATGATGTGCACAGCACCCTGCTTGCCTGCACACTGGGCTCACCCCTGCAGAGGGAACATTCTTATGCCTGCTGTGGCAACCCAAGCCCATTGCCCTGAGCCCAGCCACGTCTGCCCTCCCTGCTGCCCCAGTACTGCTATTTTCTGTCACTGCCCTCAGGATGATCCCAGCAGGGCTGTGGGTACCTGAGGCTCCTGTCCTGGCTGTAGTCAGCTGGTGGCTGCCTCTCGCTGCTGTCAGTCGGCACCTGTGCAGCCACAGCGATGGGCTGTGTCTGGGAGAACACCATGGGGTTGTTGTAGAGGGGCACTGAAATGCTGGCCTGCCCTGGCACACACGTTTGCTGCCCTTGGCTTCCTCTCAATGGGTGCTGCTGCTGCTGCTGTACCTGAAACGAAGACATAGGTACCTGTGTAAGTTTTAAAGCTCCCTAATTGAAGGATAAAATAACCACTTACAGTGGGCAGATGGGAAAAGGAGAAGGAACAGTAGGATATAGTCCCTGACCACAGCAGTAGGAACAGTATATCTGTTCAAGACAACTAACCCATTAGCATTTATTGTCCCTGCAGGGCAGGTGCTGGCATCCCCAGACAGTCTCTTGAGAAATTAGGTAAGGGTACAAGGGTAAGGACACAAAAGGCTTGAGGAAGAAAAGAACACCTTAAGAGAGGAAGTGCAAATCCAAAGTCTCCGAGAAAAACATCTCATCTGTCCTTTAAAGCAGCAGTTTTGGCCTTCTTTGCTTTTCAACAACTCAAGTCTTTCCCATCTTAATAGTGGATTTAGGTCTAGTGATGACAAAATTGTTTTTTCAAAGCTGCCTCCCAAGATTCCTCAGGCAGAGGAAAATTAATCTTTTAAAATGATACCTACTCCCATGTTATGAAACCACAGCTCTCACTGGCTGTGAATGACCATTGTGTTGATGAGAGCCCAGACTTCCCATTCACTTCCTCCCCAGTCACCAGGAGGGCTCCAGCAGTCCCTGGGGTTTAAATGCTTTTTGGCTACCTGGCTTTGATTTTTACAGTTGAATGACATTGTTCACAACTGACTCTTGACACAAATTCCTCAACACCAGCTAAGCAGTAAAACCAACACAGAGGGGATGCTTGGGACCGTGGAGAGGACTGACATGGCAGACAAGGATTTAGAAGCCAGGAAAGGGGGTGATGAAGACAACAAAGCAGCCAGTGACCTGGGGAGCTGTGCCACAGGGGTCCCTGAGGAACGGGCGTGGTGACAGCAGGTGGGTGCTGCAGTAGTGCTTCGTCCCCATGAGGCCTGGCTGCTGTGACTTCTTGGCCGTGGTCTGCCTGGGCGTGCCCTGCGGCGGTGGCCTCCGGGGGCTTGGCTTCTGCACGTTGTTGAAGACGACGGGGATGGGCTGCTGCATCAGCATCTTTAAATGAAAGAGGCACAGCAGTTGTTGGTTGCACCGTGTGGCAGAAATAACACTGCAGCAGCAGCGGTATCTCTAAATCCAGGGGCAAAGCGAACCGTGAGTAACAGAAAATCAACTGTTAGCTTGTGTCAAATATTTATTCAGAGACAGGACTGTTCCAGCCCCACTGTGCCTGCTGTATTTTGCAGGAGTGGCGGTGGGGATCCAGCAGCACTAACCAGACAGAGAACCACCTTTTTGTGCACAGGAGACTTTGGATTAATTTGGGATTGCTTTTCCTAAATCATGGAAATCACTGATTCAGTACTCAGCCAGATACTGACATTACTCATCTCTCAGGAAACACCACTCCCACATCTGAAACCATGGTACCAATTTGCCCAGAGTTCATTCCTGAATACTTTTCCACAGACAATTTTGTTACTGCTCTGTGTGCTCAAAGGAAAAGCAAATGGCTGGTGAGTTTGGGAGCTCCAGGGGTAGCAGGTACCTGCAGGTTGGAGTCCTGCACGAGCTGGAGCTGCTCCTTGATGACATGGAGCTCCTCTTGCTGTGTCTTGATGTCAGCCTGCAGTATGCGAGTCCTCTCCTCCAGCTGCTCTTTCAGCTGGTGCATCATCCCCAGCTGGGTGGGGAAATGGTACACTGGCTGGAGAGAACAAAGGAAAAGGACCACAGGGTAGGACCAGTCCTGCTACTCACATCCATAGCAATGCTGGATTCAGAAAAATGATGGCTTTTCAGCTTTTGCCATAAAAACTATGATGTTGACAAAAAATGGCAATTGCATATTTAACTGAAGTGCCACTGTAATTCCAGAGCAGCAGCACATCTAGCTCACACACAGTGCCTCCCTCCAGGTGTTGGTCTTTAAATTTCTGCACAGATGAGGTGTCTATACATGAGACTCTCCTGTCCCCTCAGGGTAATACCCTGCTAGTTTGGCCCCACTTGTGTTTTGTGGCAGACACTGCATCCAAACCCTTGCCACACCTCCTGGCTAGGCTTTCAGTTGTGCTGCTAATGATATTTACCAGATGCCATGCCCAAGTTAGGCTGCAATCCCACCTGGAGATCCATCCTTCACACCTACCCTGGCCATCTTCAATCTCTGTTTTATAGCCTGAACATTTACTGCACTGACATCAAAGCCCTGTAAGGACAGACCTTGTCATTATGATTTATGACTCCCACATTTTTCTTGGGGATTTTTGTTTTTTTTCTTTTCCTGGCCTAACTCAAACCTTCCCCTACTAAATGACATCCCCTTCCTCTACTAAAACTATTCAGCATTGTATCAGCCTGTAGGTAGCTGCTACAGATTCAGGGAGAAGCCTTCAGCAGCACACAATGCTTTTGACAACTGTAAACCTTCTCCTGTGCTATTTCTTTGGGTGTCCCACCTGCTCTCTCTGCTTGCTGAAATAAGCAGTTGCAATAGTTTGGTTGCAGGTAAATCTCAGTAACAGCAACAGAAAGGGCACAGAAACCTTGTCCCCACTCTGGGATGAGCCAGCAAGGACGTGAGGGCAGTGA
Source organism: Rhipidura dahli (assembly GCA_013399225.1). Lineage (NCBI taxonomy): Eukaryota > Metazoa > Chordata > Aves > Passeriformes > Rhipiduridae > Rhipidura > Rhipidura dahli. The sequence goes on from VXAC01000152.1 coordinate 82,460, forward strand.
ACCAGAGACACCAAGGCTGCCCTGCTGACAGGACACACCAATGCACTTAACAAAAATAAACCACGTACCATCACGGGGTGCTGGGAGGGCACTGCCAGTTGAGCCACAGGGTTCTGAGGGAGGTGTTCACCAGGGGCTTGAGGAGTGGCTATGGCCTAGAAATGAAAATTTTGCCTTACTGTAGGTCCATAGCACCTCTAGTGCAGAGATGTGCTGTACCAGCTCATACCAGGGATGAACAAGGGCAGGGAATTGGACAACTGAGATTGGAGATCTGAGGAAAAGTCTGCAGGGAGAATTTAGGCTCCTGCATGCCCCTGCCAACTGCAAGTCTTTGGTGTCAGCATCCATTTTGGATAAAGGCCATTCCATGTGTACTAACCCAAAGAAAAGAGAGTTGGTGGTGTGAAAAGGCACTTGGCCCAGAGGAACAAACTGAACCCTGAAGGAAGGCAGCAGAGGAGCCTCTAGCATCTCTCCACTGGCTCTGCCAGCCAGTGGCACTCCCCACGAAGTCCCAGCACACTCAGAGTGCAGGATCCAGCAGCATCTCTGAGGGTGAGATCAATGTTTGTTGAGGTCATTTCACTACAGCCTCAGAAAGGCTCTTGCTCCTTAGGCCCACTGACCTGAGCGCTCCCAACTGCTGCCAGCCGCAGGGCCGCCTTCTCGGCCGGAGCCCCCGGCACGGCTGGCCGGGTGGGAGTGCTGGTGTCCGTGCGCCGCATGGATGATGTGGCTGCAAGAGAGACATTCACTGTGATACAGCAGCCCCTTGCCTGGCTACCCTGGCTAAAGCTGAACTCTGCATATTCAGATGGACCAAACACTGCCAAAGTGAGACCCTCTATGGTCCCTGTGGCTCCCCACCTGACTTGCTGGGTTCCCTCCTGATGCTAACCCCCTGTTCAGCCTGCTCTCCATGGGTGTATCCAGATGAGATCCCTGCTCTTCCCACAGCAAGTGTCTCAAGAACAGTCCCCTGAGTTTCCGACCCATTCCCCCACATGGGCACTGCAGTCACCTCACTCCCCCAGGGCAAAGTGGGCACTCACAGGAGCTGGGATGAAGCTGCCAGCAAGGCAGGCATCCTTCTGTACTCCTTTTGCAGGGATTTCACATCAGAGACCCCATAATAAAATTATATTATTCCAACATAAAACTCTTGTCAGTGAGCTTGGCTCAGTCAAGCTAGTGAGTCACCGCGTGTCTCCTGAACCACAGCAAACGGCCATGACCCTCAGCTGGTGAAAAGCCAGGGCAAATCTGCTCTCACACAGGCGGTGGGTTAAGAGGGAGGAGGCGGCAGGCGGCCTTGGCTCTGTTGCCGCTCCGTGACTTGTCGTGACGCGCTGTGTCGGTGCCAGTGCTGAGCATTCCCCTCCCACCTCGACTCCGTCTCTCCCACCCCCACTCAATCCCAACCCCAGCATCCCGGAGGCTGCTCTGCCCTCCAGCCCACTGCCTGCACCCGAGCTGGGCCGCCCCGGCACCTACAGGTGGAGTCGGAGAGGGCGGTGTGCGAGGAGCGTCGGGAGCTGTGCGATGACAGGGACACTCCCTCGCGGCTGGCATCCTGGCTGCTGCCGCACTGCCCCACATCCAGGTAACTGCTGTGGCTCTGCGGGGAGCAAAGCACACGCCGTGAGACCGCCAGCAGGAGGGAACGGCCTCGGAGGGGACCTCCCCGAGCCCTTGTTTGCAGACGAACCCAGCAGGCCGTGTGGGCAGCACCGCAGCCCCACACCACCAAACCCCGCTCGCTCTGCCCCTCTGAGCTCAGCCTTGAGGGCTCAGGGGTCCTCACACTCAGGGCCTGGGCACCCGTGTGATGGCAGCGAGCAGCAGTGGAGGATTGCTCCTCCATGGGGATTGCTGCCCCTGACCTGCACTCGGTGTGCTACCCTCCTGCTCCCCTGCCCACAAAGCCGTGGGAAGCAGGAAATAAGCTTTTGTCGTCAGCCCCTTTCTGCTCGGTCTCTTCAGGGATGTCACAGCTGGCTGGCCATGGGCTCTGGGGAGCGGTGCCAGGGGCAATGAATGAAGGTGGCAGGAGGGGCGACCTGGGAAATAGTTTTATCCACTGCAGAGGTGGAGAGAGATGAGTGGGAAGTGACATGGAGCAGTGGCATGGGGACATCAGCCAGAGCCCCAAGATGGGGAGAGGTACTGGGCAGTGCTGAGAGCTGCAGTCCCACTCGCTGCTCCCTGGGGAGCAGTGGCTCCAGCAGAGGGGAACAGCCTGAACTCCCATAAAGTAATGTCTGAACAGCAGTGAGGCTGATGGAATGACAACTACACAACAATCCACTTGAAATTACTTTGATTGCTGGTCTTATTTGTAAACTAATAAGAAAAAAAACTTAGAAGTTAAAATGACCTTGTTACTTGGGCTGATGTGTGGTGATGCCAGACTGACTGAAGCCATGGAAGTTATTGCTCTGGTCACAATCCTACACTTGATGTGATCCAGCAACAGAGCTGAAATCTAGGTAAGTGTTTTCCCTTCACTTCCCGTCTTCATCTGAGTATCAGTGACAAGCTGGCACAAGCAAAACAGGTACCCTGTGGTACTGCCCTACTCTTGGATCCTCTGTGCCTTACTGAGGGTGATAGGTACAGCAGTCTGGCCTCAGCTCCAGCTCTGCTTCTGAGATGAGGTGGTTTAACCTGTTGTTTGTGTCACGGTCTCAGAAAGATTACAAGGAGCAGAACAGAGCAATGCAACTGCTGAATTTGCAATTATTGTGGAATCAGAAAATACTTGGAGTTAAAGATCATCTTTGCCCAATCCCCCTGCCATGAGCAGGGACATCCACCAATAGATCAGGCTGTTCAAAGCTCATCCAGCCTGTCCTGAACCAACAAGGGCAATGTGGAGCCATGCAGAGGAAAGCTTCTCATGGGCTGCTTGAGTCCTGACCTAGCTGAAGGCTTGGAATGAGATGGGAGTAAACAAAATGGAGAAGAAAGAGCAGATATTTTCCTAAGATTGGTAAGCTATTACTTAGTTTGCTTTAAACATTTTCTCATTCAACTGTGAAGGAATATGGTACCTTTAGAGAAGAGGATGCCAGTTCAATTGATGACTCTTCGAGGCCAAGATCTCGCCTTCTCTCAGCCCGAACTTCTGCATAACTAAAAAACCCAAAACAAAAAACCCAAAAAAATGATTCTACAGGTTCTGTGCAGGTAAATTGCTGTAACAAGTGTACATTCATTTGCTAACCTGATGATGATGAACAGGAATAATTGGGTTTCTTGCATGGTAGCTTAGTGATCCCTATGCCAGTGCCTTGGGCAGGATGAGGTCAGGTCCCTCCTTCTGAGGGTGCACACAGCTATGCATGCATCAGAGTTAACACCCTGCACTCCAGTGGAAGCTCCAAATAAAAACCAGCAACTACCCAGGTGCAATGTGAAGTGCAGAATTCCCTATAATGTGCCTCTGAAAGGGTATATTTTCTTTTCTTACTTTTTCCCCTCATAAATAATAAAATATTTACAGTAATAAATGCCGCATGATTTGCCACTGGGATAAATTGGAGAGGATGTTTCAAAGACTCTCTGAGCTCTCATGGATCGTGGGCACTGAGAGGTGCCAGACTTTAGGGTGAAGAAATATTAATGAGCCACATCCCTTGTGGGAGGCAAGAGAAGTTGCTGAACTGACCTCACTTATATCATCGTAGCAATGAATTTTCCTGAAAGAACATTTTAACTTGTGTGCTTCAGTAACATGTTTTAAAACTTGACTATGTGAGACAGAATATAACTTCAAATCTATTTAGGGCTACACTGTTGAGTTTAAGAGGCACTGGAACCAGAAAGAAGAAACAAATTAATGCACAATAAATTCAGACCTTAAAGGGAAGCTGAATTCCCTGAAGGATTGCAGAAGCAAGACAACTGAGAAGCAATCTTTCTGTGTACATTTGCTTATGTTAACACTTCATATTTAATTTATATCACATATTACAGAAATCAGATTAAATAGAATTTGGGTTGAAAAGGACCTTAAAAATTATCTGGTTCCAACCCCTCTACTGTGGGCAGAACACCTTTCACTAGACCAGGTTGTTCAGGGCCCCAGCCAACCTGGCCTTGAACACTTCCAGGCAGCCACAGCTTCTCTGGGCTTCCAGTGCCTCACCAGCCTCACAGGGATGAATTTCTACCTAAGATCTAATCTAAACCTATCTCTGACAGTTTAAAGCCATTCCTCTTTGTTCTACCACCCCATGTCGTTGTTCAAAGTCCTTCTCCAGCTCTCTTGGAGTCCCCTTAGGAACTGGGAGAGGCTCTCAGGTCTCTCTGGAGCCTTCTCTTCTCCAGGCTGAACAACCCCAGCTCTCTCTTCCTGTCCTCACAGGAGAGGTACTCCAGCCCTCTGAGCATCTTCATGGCCCTCCTCTGACTCACTCCAACAGATCCATGAATTTAACATTTGCTAGTGTTTGCTCTTCCAGATGTTTGACAGAAAAACAGGGGGACCAGAAAAAAATCGATTCCTGACAGTAAAGAAATACACAGTGAGCAATGAGTTTACTCAAATTTGTAGAGCAAACCAGTGTGTCACTATTGTTTTCAAGCCCTTCAGACAATACATTCTTACTCTTAACACAGTCTTTTTTGAGATGGCAGCAGTGATCCAGCAGATCCCCCTCCAGAAGGTGCATTCACAGAGAGCATCCCACACACGCACTGCCTTCCAGCACAGGCTGCAGCTCAGCACAAGCAGCTTCCCACTAGGGGGGGATCCAGGGCTAGATTTGGATGAGGAATAAGGCCAGCAAGCCTGTAGCTTAATAAGTCATAAATATTTAAAGCTCTGATCAAAAGGTTTTGTAGGAGTTATGTGATCTCATTCTTGCCCAGAAAGCTGTCTGATTCCAACAGCTTTAATTCTTTCCATGGCCATGTCATCACTAGGGACAAAAGGGGAATGTAATACACTGATAGATTTGGCCAAAGGTGGCTTCCAGGCTATTGGCCCAGTTGCCCAAAAAAAAAAAAAAAAAAAGGGTGAAAAGGTAAATAAAACACATATTCCCTGCTGGAACAGTTTCATGGAATTACATATCATTTTAGTGTGTCAGTAGGCACAGGAGGTATTTGGTTAACACGAAGCAGAAATAGAAGAAGCAATGAGAAGCAATGGCTGAACCCTGAGACATAACATACACTGTGAAGAGTTTGGTGCTTGCTCCTACCTAACTACCAGGTGAGTGCAAACGATGAACTCGGGCTTGGAGTTCCACTGGTGGTAGGTGATGTAGTAGTGGGTCTGCAGCCATATCCACTGCTGCCCTTTGGTCAGGAACCGGTAGTAACAGGACTTTCCTTTTCCAAACTGCATCACTGTTTAACAAAAAGGGAAAGCAATTTATAGCAAACAGGGGTTTTCAATGGTGCAAAGGTGATTGGAAAAACTATTTAGTCCCACTCCCCTCTCCCAGACTGGGGCAGTGTTAAAGTGGCTCTTGAGCTTTATGAACAAGACAGATAGTACACAGCCAGGTACTCAGCTTTTGTTTAGGGTCGTTCCTGCTGACTTTCAGGAGTGCCCTTTGCTATTTTGAGACTGCTCTTATAACTGGTATAACTATATAACTAGCTACATTCTTATAACTTACTCATGAGCTCCCCTGAAATAAGCATAAATAACATTAATTAAACAAATCATTTGCCTTTCATAAGTACGTGAGAATGCATTTCAAAGACTGAAGGTGTGAAGTAAGAATCCTAATAATGGCACAAAACAAGACAGTGGAGTTCTAACAGTTTAACTGAGAGTTTTCTCCAAGACCTGGCCTATGCCAGCCAGGTATGTATTATCAGGCTGCATCCAGAAAAATCTCAGGTTCTGTAATACAACTGGAAAATAATGAGGGGAACTATGTTAATTACCCATGGTAATTGTTCCAGACTGCTGGGAGTACAAAATGAAACATGCTCACTTAAAGTATCCACAATTAATGCAAAATAAAATACAAACATTACACTTGACAGCAGTGACACAAGATACCTACCCAGAATGTCATTGTGACAAACAGGAACTTAGCAAGCCACACTAACCTAAGTGGTTTTTTACTCACCTGCACACCTCTACTTTGTTAAAATACCAGGACTGACTTCTTTAGCAATCCCATTAACAGTGATGGGCTTTAGATGAAGCACTTAGCAGAGATTTTCTGGCTAACATGACATGCTGGGGATCCCTCAGCTCCTAGTTCTGGCAGAGATGTCCTGAAGCAACTTCTCTAAGTCACTTTGCTTGCACTTTACTTTTGTTTCCCTGTCCTGTAAAATGAAAAGATCCTTTCCTACAGGTGTGTTGTGCAAATATTCTTCTAATAGGTAAGAGGAGTGCTTGGCTGATAGAGATGTAGAATATAAATCATCAACTCAATTCTCTGCTGAATGACCTGACCCACTCTCAATGCAGTTTGTGTCCATACCATACTGCACATGCATTACCAAAAGGCCACTGTCTGCTTAAGTGTCTCCCTTGTATCCGAATCGCCTTTTAAGCAAACAGCACTAAGAAGTACTGTACTTGAGAACATTTAAAATACTCTGTTAATATTCCCACTTACACTTGTGCTGCACTTGACACAACTTTTGTGTCCCCCTGTCACAGCTTCCTCCATGTGCTCAGCCAGGCAACCCACTTCCCTGGCAGTGGCTGTACCAGTGCTTTGCCTGGACAGGGCAGAGCAGCCAGCAGGGAAGCGGAGCAGGGAAACTTGACATGCAGAGAAGTACTTTTCCCCATTCTCTTCTAGGTCCCTCAGCTCTTCATATGTGTAAGTGGTAGAGGGTTTGTGGTGGGGGTGGTTTACAGTGCAGAGATGGGCTGTCTCCAGTGGGCTGTGGGGCTTCTTGGTGGAGTTTCTTGGTCCCAGCATCATGCTGCTCTGCATCTCAGAGCAATTACAGCATCCCACTTGCTCCACTCTCTGGGGTTCCCTTGTTTCCTTTTGATAAAACACTCTCCTTTCAAGTGGAGATAGCAGAGAGACAGACAGACAGACACTGTCCCCAACAGGAAACCTGTAAGTAATATTATTTAGCAAAATACCTGATTACCTAGATGCATTTTATGAAGTGTGTGGTTACTTTTCATTGCAGTGCGTGGCAATGCAAAACCACTGCAGGACACACATAACTCAGTATCTCAGTCTGAAATGCACCCAATGAAATGGAAAAATCCGGGTCTTGGCAATAAAGCATCTCACACCTGCAAGAAACTGCACACTAATTAAGAGTAGACCACATCTGCAGACACCTTCTGCCCTTCCTCACACTGGCTCCAGCCCTCAGCAGGACATGGTTCTTCAGCACTGGGCTGCACTGGTGTGGAACTCACATGAGTGCTCCTTCTACCCTGGCTCCCACAGGTCACATTATTTCTCCTTGCATGAAAATGAACTTCATGGACCTTCTGTGGTGTTCACACATCAGCCTGAACTTGACTCTTCTGCTTTGTTGTTTTCCTTTCAGGTCAACCAAACATGAGCCATCTTCACCCACAGGGAAATTGTGTTCAGTACTTTTGTATTTAAAATAATACTGAATCTCCAGAAGCATTTTACTAATGAGTAAATGAGGTTCACAACATCTAATTGCACAGGCAAGTGATCCAAATGATATACTCAGAAGGTGTTTTGGTGATCTGAGCCTCCTGGCTGACTCTGGAGCCCAAGGGAATGGCAAGACCCCATGAACTGTGACAAATCAACAAAACTTGCAGGGCAGAGTGGGGAAAGTTCTAACTCCCAATCTTTTAATCTCATTTCACTCTGAGACAACCTGTGCTCAAACAAGGCATCTACCAGTTTAGGAAACCTGCACAAACAGTTTCTGATTTGAGTGAATTCTGCAGATTTCAACCTCCCAGGTAAGTGTCAGCTGTGACAGTCTGTCATGGAAAGGGAGAGTTCCCTCGTGCCCCTGAAGATGAAGCCTTTTGTGATGACAGCAAAAGTTTTTGCACAAGTGACAAATGAGATCAGAGACAGACACATTTGCAGAGGCAGGGCAACTTACAGTGTTCATGGCACCTAGCAAGGAGCTCCAGGTCATCTGCATGGTAGTAATCATACCCTGACGTTCCCAGAACCTCAAAGGGTAAATATCCTATAATAGGTGGAGCCCTAGAAAGGAAGCAAAGGGCAGGGAGTGAGCACAAAACTTGACGCTTTGACATCCTGGCAGATAAGCTGTGATACCAGCAACAAACACCTTGTTCGTTCACTTGGCAGGGAAATCTGGAGTGGATTTTTATACAGGCAGTGATGTATTTTCATATACAATTAAAAAAAAAAAACCAAAAACCTCAAATAAAACCACAACGAGGGAGAGGTAAAAACTGAGAAATGAAAAGGTGTGTGTTTACTCTTTCACAGCCTATTCATTATGTAGGTGTAGAGGAAGGCATGTACGTATGTGAGTGACTCAATTCATTAAGGATGCTTGTGAGACGCAGCTTGAGAAACGCTATGGCTGATCCCATGCATAACAACTTGGAGCTAGAGTAAAATTATCCAGTAGGCTGGATGTAAATGTCACCTGGGTAGGAACTGTGGAAGAGAGAATAAGTGGGAAGCTGCAGTGTGTGTCAGGACCAGCTTGGGACGAAGTAATTGCTCCCCTGGAAAAGCTTAGGAAACTACAGCCAGCAAAACTTTCTGTGCTGATAGTACAGATAGCAATAGGCATGGGGCTGATTTAGGGCTGGTTTTGCTTTGCCTGGTAGAGAAGGAATTGATGAAGTGTTTAGATAGACACATTGCAGTGACTCACCTCACTATTTTGCTATCAATTTGAGATTTTTCTTTCTCTAGGCAAAATACGAGAGTTTTTTTTTTTTTTGCATGTGTCCTAACCCAGCCTTCACCAGAGCCTAATAGCTTATGTTATGAAACAACACTGAACTGTGAGGAGAAAACCACTGTTTTTATCTCCTCCCTGTCACTCTTCATCTCCCAGCACTCAGGTACACTCCTGCCTGCACCAACTCAAGCACTCAGTGAGGCAGGACCTGTGCTAATGTAGCTCCACCTGTTTGTTCAGGCTGCAGGATGTGCTGGTAGTGTGAGGTTCACCTGCCAAGTTCAGTGTGTTTCTCAGGAATAGGGTAAAATGGTAAATAACTCAAAATGGGGCAGGCTGAAGGGGATGGTGCCCATCAAAGCTTCCTCTCCTGCTGCCCTGCTCCTGGTATGCTGACTGCCCTTAAGGAAAAAAGCCATAAAGTAGCCAAGACTATGAACAAAAAGTTATTTTGATGTAGTAGCTGTGGGTTTGGATGGATCAGTCTTGAGTTTCTTGGTTGTAACTGTATGGAGTTCTCTCTTGGCTGAGCCACCCAGCTCCACATTTGTCCTCTTGAGAGACACAGTGGGCATCAGTTATCCAGCCACAGAGAGCCCAGGCAGGTCTATAACCTCCCTCTTCCCCGCAGCTGTGGGCAGTCTGGCACCAAATGGGAAATGGGGGGAGAAGGAGGATCTCTAGGGATCTGCTCAACATCAGCCCCAGGAGGAGCAAGGTGTGAGCAGGAGCTCCCGAGTCCCAGCACAAGGGGTTAGCTGGGAGAGCCAGGCCTCCACTCCACACCAAATCTCTTGAAATAGACTGTGCTGAGCACACAGTGGTCTCTGCCACAATACAGCTTTATTTATTCAAGTAACTTTTTGTAGAGCACTCTGTTCCTTTTCCTCATGTGACCCAGATTTCTGTTAATGATGATAATATGTGTATTTATCAAAGTGGCCTTCCTTGCTGTCTCTTTGGCAGAATGCATTACTGTTTCTCCTCTTTTTAACGACATGCTTATATTCAAGACAATAATATCTTTCAGATGCACAGCAGATAAACATTTAAGCTGATCAGGAAAGTATTATGCTTTCCTGAATATCACCAGAGCTCTTTATATGAGAAAGCAGCCACAAAATGCTCCTCATCTGTCATTTGACAAGGAGATGCCTTGTGGAGTGATTTAAAAGTGTCTCGTTAGCTTAAGTTCCAGTCCTGAGACTGGCAACTCGCTGTGCAAATGGGAATGCAGAGTCTTTAGAGAGCCTTTTGGGTGCAGTCTTTTAATAAATGAAGGGAAAATAAGAACAGTACCACAGTGCAGAAGAGAAACAGATCATTATCAAAGTTGATGGGTTTTTCTTTCTCTACACATATTTACATGTAGACCCAGAATAGAGACTTTCCCTATTTTTCTCATGTTTATCCAGATCTTTGGAATGCTTTTATTGCATCTGTCTTTACTATGATTAAAGTTGCAATCATGATAGCAAAGGTCCTGATTCCAGCTCCTGCTGGGTACCCTCTGCCCCTGTTCATGGCACACCTCAGTGTCAGGCAGCCTGTGGTGATACAAATCAGCAAGAAACAGCAACATTTTCCAGTGTCCTGCAGACTGTACTGGAGAGAGCTTTGAATCAGTGATTAAATGAGACAATTCCCATGATTTGCTCATTCTTGGGTCTGAGCTCACTGCTTGCATCTGGGGCTGTCACAAACTCTGCCTCAGCATCTGCATAATCTTAATTTCCTCTCAGTAACAATGGTTTCCTCACTGGGGATATCAGTGGGACTGGAGTGTCTGCAAGCACCCAGCACAGAGATTCCTCTCTGAGTCATAACTAGATTCATCAAAAGACTCACTGACAAGTTTCAAAGTAGCTCCTACTCACCTTTTTCTCAGGAGCTGCTGGGACACAGCCCTGTGGAAAAGCAGCTTGCTTCATCAGTGAAGTGAGGGGCTTAAGGCTCTTTACAAATCTTAACATTAATCAGCTGATTCTGAAAATGTGCATTATTAGGCAGGCCAATTAAAGTCTAACAAAGCCACTCCAGCAAGATCCCATCTGAATGAATAATTATCCAACTGTCCCAAACCACACATAATGAACTGTAGGGCTGTCACCAGGTCAGTTCCTCCATGCTTCAAGATGTGAGGTGTGAGGCACGCCTTGTGTTCTATATAAATGAAGTTATTATTCATTTGTATTTGCTCTCTCTCTTTCTTGCTCTAAATGTGCAGATGATATTTAGATATTTTCCCTCACCAATGTTTTTTTCCTTAGAGCCTTATTTACTAGTCTTCTGTTTTTAGTAATGGCTACCTTTGCACAGCTCGTAAGGGGAGGGATAATGGAAGGGGTAGGATTTTGCAGTGTGCTTATGCACATGTCAAATCCAGAGAAGTAAGAGTGAATAAAACCCTCCAGCTTCTTTTGAAGAAAATGAATCCTAAATTAAGCAGCTTAATAAAGTTTTTCCAGTCTGTTTCATTCAAGCAGAATTCTAGCCCACCATGTTGCATTGTTGAAAACTAATCTATAATTAAATAATAAAACCCAGTTTTTCATTTTATTTTTAGAAATTCTATCATTTCTCATGATGAAAAGTTAAAAGTTTATTGACACAGCAAAAAATGTAGAAGGACTCCTGGAAGCTGTAGTTGTAAAACAGAGGAGATAAACCAAAATGGGGAACATATTGGGACCCACACTGCTCACTTTCAATGACTTATTATCTTCGTTAGAAGATCAGACATTTTTCTAGACATTTACCATGATTTCTTACTTGCCTAAAATATGGAAAATAGTGAAGCACTTAAGGATGCCTAATAGCTAAGTTCAGAGTACAGCTACTTACTAAGTTGTGTTTAATTTGAACTATTCCATTTGGGATCTCAGGCGATAGGTACACAAAGTCTTCTATTTTTAAACTACAGTTTATTCTTCAGTGACTAAACCCAAATCTCTTACCTGTGGTCCAAGAATAAAAACTTCCATTCTAAACTATGCCTCGATGTAAATTCTTCACATGGCTCTTCAACGTTGCAGAGCTCCTGCAAAATAGTGGGCACATTCAGACATTTAATTCTACGAAATGACAAAAGGAACCCACTATCAAAACCTAGGATGGACCTTGTTGATATAATAAACCATAGCAAAATACAGTGCTTTAAAAGCACTTCACTTATTTTCCTCTAAGGAATGTGTAAGACTTGTTTTTTAGATACATGAACTGATGAAAAATGGCTGAATAGTTTACCTTGAGCTGAATTGCAGAGCTAGGATAAATAGTCTTAGGGTCTCATCTTGCACTCTAGGCAAAATTCCACAGCTTTTTACAAATACTGGTATTTGAATATGGATAACAGCTCCATGTCCAGCCTCTACCTGAGCTGGCTAATGCCCTCTTGAGCAAGCAGCACCTGGAGTTGTTACCCCTGTCATCAGTGCAGAGTGCCACGGGACATTTACAGAGCAGCAGGAAGAGCACATGACACGTGTTTTCAATGTGTTTCAAGATTCAGATGGCTTCCTTACACAAAGGAGTTGTGGATGTATGTCTTTGAAAGCTGCAAATTCCCAAGTGGTGTAGCTGGTCCCCTTGCCCTTGGAGCTTCCCAGGCTGCCCCCTCCGAGGCACCCCACCACAAAACCACCTCTTCTCAGAAGCAGCTCCTGCTTTATACCTGACCTTTCCCAAATCCACACTTGAGTCATCTCCCACTCCCAGCCACAGCGGGGTCCTCTCTGCTCTCCCAAGCCCCTGCACAAGCAGCCTGTGCTGCTGCCCTGCTCCCGCAGCGCCCCGGGGCAGGGGCGGCACAGAGCTCACCTTTAAGAACTGCGGTGTGACGAGACGAACAGTCGCTACCAGGCAAATCTGCTCCTCCGTGGCTGACCTGAAAGCTCGTGCAATAGCTGACTCAAAGCCATTACAGGAGGGTGTAGGCACTGGAAACAACCAGACGTTTTGTTTAAGAAGAGGAAGGAGAGCTTTCTTTTCATGCCAAGACAGGTACAGTGACTGATGAAACCCAAGCAACAAACTCCTCCTACCCACGGGGTGATGCCACGCTGATCCACGCTGATGTTATTTAAAGCATGACCCTTTAGGCTCCGAGGTATACAGCTGTAATCACCTACCCCTGGTTCGCAGGGGAGCTTTGTAAGACAGCTCTGAGCAGCTCATAGTGTGCAGCTGCAGTCTCCTTGTCAGCCTTTCTCCAGGCCAACACTTGCAAGATTCAGGATTTTACAGGCACCTCAAACTACTTAATCTCTGTTAAGTGTCATTTCACTGCCACAAGTGAAACAGAATACCCCATTTTACTGGCTATTTGAATAAGTAGGCTGCTTTACAATAGGCAGTGGGTCAAACAGACGTATTTTCAGTCTGGTATCAGCTTTAGGCACAGCATGCAGGAGAGTGCACTCTTCTGATCAACAGCCTCCCCACCACTGTTGTATGAAAAATATATCCAATGTAAGCACAGCTCATTCCATCTCTGACAATTACAGGGCATTTTCAGCAGAAGCAGAGCCTTTAGGACGCTACAGATCAATACAATTTAAAGGAGAGAGGTGGAGAGGCAAAGGCAGGCCGAAACTGTAACTTACCATGAGTAAAATATTTAAAATCCACTACAAATTTCACATATTCATACATCAGGGGTTCATTTGGATCTAAGCTGCCTCTTGCTAAATGGCAACAAAACTCTATTTGTTTTTCCGCTGAAATGAGAGAAAGAGAGGGAGACACAGACAATGGTATTAGAAGTCTGCACCTTAGCTCGCTCACATTTTTAATTTAGCTACCAACCCTGCTGCAGTGGTATCTGAGCACACCCTGCTGATACCCAAAAGTAAATATATAACTACTAGGAGCAATTATCAGCTGTTTCTGCTTAAGGAAATGTATTCTCATCCTTTTTTCTTGTCTTTGCAGTTACCCCAGTACGCTGGCTATACTGGTCAGCAGTGTTGACTTCATGGATGCGGGATTTCATGCAAAGCAGTTACATGGTACTGCAGTACCCTGATCTGGCACTGCTCAGTAGGACCCAGACCCAAAGGGCACTGAACTCACCCTAAGCCATTAACAGTGGAGGGCACTGTGCCAAGCTCTAATCCAGTTTTCTGCCCCAAGTCTGAACTTTATGGATTAGAGCATGCAGCCTTCAGCCAGAGGGAAACCACCCCCAGGGCAGAGCATCATCAGGCTGCTCAGCTCCCACTGATGCTCATGGGGCAGCAGGGAGGGGAGCCCAGTGCTGCTCGGTGCCCTTGCCAAGCCCACCAGGAAAGGGGTGGGGACCCAGCACAGGTTTGGTGAAATGAAGGTGCTGGGAAGATGCCCTGGTCTGCTCTGGTCCTGGGGACATTTTCTGGTGGAAAGGGACATTCTGGGGGAGGAGCAGCAGCCAGCAGTACAGATCCAGACAGACTGTTCGGATAGGAAGGCTGGTGCTTAAGTTACATTAGGGCTTCTCTCAAGTCCTTGGATGTGCAAGCTTCCTAAGGAGTAATGGCTCTGCCAAAACTGTTTGGGATTTCTCCAAATTTTTGTTCCCCTAAGCCCTCACTCCTTTTTCAGGCTTAGTCTAGCATCCCACCTGGGGAAAAGCATCTCCTGAGGGCAACTCCATGGGGGCAGAGCAGATGGTAAAACAAAGACTGTCCTAATCAAAGAGCCAGTACTGGGAGCACATGGGAACATTAGAACTGTGATACACTAAACCCACAAATGCAGCAAAACAGTAATGGCAGGCAAGAGCATTAAATAGCTGCAGAGCTCTGTGCAGACTCCTCCGGGAGCTGTTTACCTTTGGCAAACTTCCCTGACCGACAGACAAGAGCAGAGCTTACCATTTAGAAAATCAGCTGCAACAGGATCTGTCATGAGCACATGTGGAGAAAGGAGCTTGTACACTTCGCTCTGCTCCCGCTCAGGCAGAAAGTTTAATATATTTTGGTCCACCAAATCTGACTGATACAAAAGAATGCTTTGTCATGTTCAGCAGTACAGCCTGACACAACCACATGCCTTTTCATCCCTCAGCAGAGCCCAGATGCTGCCAGTCTGGCATGAATGCCTAAGACAAGGAAGCCCAGTCAATCTGCAGATGGATCTAGGGCAGAATAAAACCCTTAGGCTATTTCACCCCAGGATTACTATCTATTTGCAAAAGGTTGAATGAGTCCCAGAGGCTGCCCTTCAGTTCTGACAGATACAGGCTGGAGAAGAAACCCTGGTACCACAGGAATATAACATGATGAGAAGTGAAACATTTTTCTTTGAAAGCATGACATAGAAGAGGGAGAGATCCTCCCTACACCCTCCATTTGTCTTCTAGGCTGAACATCTGGCAAAATCAGCTTGACCTGCAAGTCATTCAGTGCTTATCAACCCACACATTCTGACTAAAGGGGTTCTATCAAAATGTCAGCACAGATTTGTTCTTTGCACATCGGGACATTCAGGTAACTGTGTGCTCAAATTTCCCCTCATACAGGGCATCCTTGGTGTTTCATGCTTGGCACCAGATAAAGAGAAAAATGTCTTTGAGGGGTGAAGCTAAAATTTCTGCACCTGACAACTAACTGGTTTCTAGAAGTTCTCCTGGAAAACCCTGAGGCCACATATTTTTTACTGAAGACAATGGGCTCAAAGTAGAAAAACCCAATGTCATTAGAAGAGCATAGATTCAGCTCTGAAATAATGTTTATATTATCTAAGAAGAGCTTCAGCATGGATTTCACAACCTTAAGATTTTCCATTAACCTGGTGGGACAAACACCTCCCAGAGCTTTAGATGTACAGCCAAGTGATGAGCTATGAGTGATTTTGCATAGCTGGGGTTTTTTAAAGCCAACTCATAGACCCTGGGAGAGAATCTGTTATTCACAGGAAACTGAGAAACTCCGCAAGAGTTCATTGGTTGACCTCCCACTCACAGTCAGTTGCCTCTTTGACTGGGCAAAACCAATTCCCAGCCCTGCACTGACTGATTTGCATTAAGGAGGGGAATGAGCCTTTGGTGTATTGTGTGGTCAGAACTTACCGGTAAGTGTCCTAGCAGAGATGAAACACTATCAGACACATAAATAATAATCCCATCAGTGGTAAGAGCAATGAGAAAGCCATCTAGTGCCTAATGATAATAGGCAGGGAAAACAAAGGAAAAAAAAAGAAAACAGAATTATGCAAGGGAAAAACTTAAAATATTTTAGGCTAATTGATTCTTTAATGATGCTTCTAACAGCTTAAACCTAGCCTAAATTAATCATGGAAATGACAGTTCAATGTGGAAAAATAAAAATTACACATGCTGTCTAATTCAATATTCTTTTTATATTCTTATTTTCTCATTCTCATTATTATTAAATTGACTTTTATTTTTTAGCCAGTAAGTATTTATTTAACATGAAGCGAGACAGTGATGCTTGTAATTTCAACACCCACACAATCCTGGTGACTTCAGTCACTTTGTTATGTGTTCTGAATTACACAATAGTTAACAAACTCAGTACGTAAGGAGATGTTAGATATCATCATGGCAAACCCAGCATTGTGGATGGATGGATGGATAAGCCGAGATAGAAAAATGATACAATTATGTATTATTAGCAATTTATGGACAATATGAAGAAGATCTAAAGCCTTATTTATTTTGCTTAAAGCACTGATTTGTAAGGTTAGTGACAAAACAATTTTAAGGCTTGTTTTGTTTCCCCTTTCTTATTCACAGTGTTTTCTGTCCCAGAGTCAAAACTCTCTGTCCCTTTTAAGTCACTGCCTGCGCTTTTCTCCTTGGGTGCTGTGTTCTCCCTATTCTTCACAACATCTTGTACCATTTACCCAGTGTCTGTCCTTATTCTTCTCTAACATCAAGATCTAGGAAGTTTAATAGCTGGTCAGCACTGTGCACAAATCCAGCTCTTCTAAAGACACTGTGAGACTGCTCTGCAGCTTAGCTACAGGGAGCCAAAGATGCAGCATTCACCATTCCCCCCACCTCACCGCCAGACTCTGCCTTTGCTCAGAATGAATCCTCTCTGGAAAAAACCCACTGATTTTAAGCAAACTGTTTAATGGTCTACCAGAGTCCAGCAAACCATCAGTCATTAAAGGGCTTGCTCTCCTCCACCACTTCCAATCTAAGGGGTTAATTTGTTTTGATTCATCTGGAACAAGCTGGCTTGTTCGGTGAGAGAGATTCCCAGAAAGAATGAACAGACTTTTCCAGAGAGGTGAGTCATGACATCCTGATGAGAAGGAATAACTAAGACACAGCAGCACCTCCCAGCTCAGCCCAGCATACACCCTTATTTTGGTGGGGCAAAGAGCAGCAGCTGCCCACGCAGGGTAGAAGATGTCCCTGCAAGAGGAACATGCAGCACAAACCCAGAGCCACATCCGTAAGAGAGGAGAAACGTAGGCTTGGGGGCTGTTTCTAGACTGGCAAAACATTTTAGAGGTGGGAGTATCAGAGCTGTTTTCCTGAATGCACTTAAAGGCAATTCAAGCAAAAGAAGCAGCACTCCCATCACGAGGACAGCAGCACACAGCCAGCAGTTGCAGAGGCAGCACAGGAAATGCTGCCTGGCTAATGGGATGTGGGAGGAAGAGAGCTGCTCTGCTTTTTTCAGGTCCTTTCAAGTTTTTCCTAAAACTGACAGCTCTAGCAGCTCTTCTGAGATACGAAATTCTCTTTTTCCTCTCTCACCAGGTCAAATCAGTCTTCATTCCTAAACAAAAAGCCATTTATCTTAAAGGAGAAGCAATCACCTTTGCAATTCTGTGTCTGCAAAGCATTTAGTACAACATTGGTCTCTGTCAGGTTTGTATTGCATGTGCCATCAGAGTAGAAATCATTAACATTGGGACCTACAGAGAAAAAGGATCTGTATATCCCTGAACTACTCCACTGAAGTGATTATTTCTCACTAATCTATTTCATTTCTTCTTACCTCTAACATCAACTGGGTGAACTCCTCGTTGCTAAGAAATGAAGGCTTCCAGTCTTGTCTAATCTCACAGGCTTCTGTCTGTGCTGTGATTTCTTAAAGAGAAAATATCAAAAAAGCAACATGACTCATGCTACTTGGATTTTTTTTTTAATTTTTAAGTAACACTAGATTTCTTTAAAGAGGCTTTTAGAGGATTCATCCTCAGATCATTCTTTACTCAAAGCCTTCTTACATGCAACAGTCATTTTCCATGCCATCATGATACAAAAGCTCTAGAAATCAAGAAATGGAAATGGTGATATTTTAGGTGGCCTGAAGATAATGTTAAAAAATTAAGGTCATTGGGCTAATTTTAGTGTAGTAGAGCATCCCTGTGAGCAAAGGGTGTCTGCAATTCTCAGGCTGTTTCAGAAGGGCTCTTGTGCATGCCCAGGGAGAAGGACACATTGACAGTCATCTCCTAATCCAGGAGACCTGGGAAGACGGCATAGAATCCTCTCTCCTGACTTCAATAATGGGTGCTGCTCCTCAGGTTTTTCCTCCTCATGTTCTGTTTGAGGGTGCACAATGCAGGCCAGGGGATGCAGAGGCCAGTGAGGGAAATGATGTGTCCACAGTAAAAAGCATATAGCACTGCATCTTCCCAAAGCTATGTTTAACTGGTCAGCAATGTATTCAGCTCTAGCCCACTTCCTGGGGCCAACTGCTGTGCCTTATTCTGCCCCTCACTTAGGCTCGTGTCCTCTCTAGATATCTGAGATGCTTGGGGAAAGCAGTTTTCATTTTGGGAGTGGAATCTGGCTGCTTGGCAGATGCTGAGCCAGCACCCTCCAGTACCTTTCTGTTTCTGTAGGAAGTCGATGGTCCTCTGCAGTATTGTGGACTTGTCCATCTTGAGAGGGTGGCCGTGGCCCTGCAGCATCGTGCAAAGCTCTTTAATGAGGACATTGAACTGGTCTCTCCTCTTCTTCTCAGATTTGTTGCGTGATGCCCTGGGTGACAGAAACACAAATGCCGCTAAGCAGAATGAAGGACCTACAGCTCAAACCAGGGTGAGGTAAACTACCCTACCCCAGCAAAACACTTCAAATACTAGAATCTAAACTCTGCTGAGGATGTTAATTTGTTTAAAATTGGGCTTGCACACAAGGATTTTGCTGGTGCTTAGAGCCTTGTAGCACAACTGAACTCACCAGCAGCAAGGAACACCTGGAGGTAACAAATGTATCTGGGTTCATTTGGAAAAGGCCATATTCTTACACACATTTCAGCAGCAGTTCCCACTGTTTCAAAGGCCGTGATAGTGAAGGTGTTATGAGAGAAATTCCTCCACCAAGAGAAAAGTGTGTTCATGCATGTTCATATTTTGCTCACTTAATTTTTATGAACTTTTGTTTTGCAGTTAGACACATGTAAGTGTCAAAATGTGAAGGATTTCTCTCATCTGCATTTGCAAAAGGAGCTTATCAATAGACAAGACTGTGCAGAGGCAACTGAACTGCAGAATCAAATCTTGTATGTGGTCTGGAAATCTACTGCTGTGATATGAAACCGGGAACGTTAAGTCTGGCTGCAGAACTACAGACTGGTTTTCACTTCACACTGTTACAAATTAAGAATGTTTTAGTAGGCTATCCCCCTCCATTAAAAACAATAAAGGAGAAAGCAAATCCATTCAGTTTCTTCCAAAGTGTTCTTTCCGTGCTCATATCTGAGATAACACTCTTTTCATACAACCCATTCCAGTGGTAATTAATTTGCTTCACAAGTGCATTCATGATGATACATACTTCCTGTAATCTAGACTGAGGGTGGTACGCAGAAAGCATTTCCATTCACATTCAGGTTGGCATTTGGATATTCTCAGATCTAGCATTCACGTCCACAGCCATCTCTGTTTTGGCACTCGTGTACAATGACTGAACAGAACTGAGCCAAGTGCTTCTCTGACAGGAGACTAACTCAGACCTGTGCTAAAGCAGGAACTCTACCCCAGGTGGGCAGTACTGCTTGATGCCAGTAAAATCATAGGTCAGGAGTCCTGCTTCAAGATAATAAATAGCCATGCGTTAGCACAAGATCCTGAAGGCACAGCAATGTAATTTAAGGACCATTCAGCCAGATAACCCATTGTAGGGGTGGCCAAACTCTGTGAGAAGCCTGGAAATGGTGACTTAAATTATGCTGCTTGTGGTCAGCTATACACAGCCTGTAAACTGTGTGGGAGCTTGGCCTCTGACATCAGTGGGGTCAAGTTCTTTGTCAAGCACTGGACAACACAGCATTTACAATTCTTCTCCAGGAGTGCATCCTGTCGTACCTCTTTGCCCTGTCCTTCTCATCTTCATCCATCAGTTCGTTTACACAACACAGGGTTCTGCAAGGAAAAGACAGAAGTGCTTACTGAGACATATTCCCTGATCTTGCTAACAATGTCCAAACATGGAGCGTAGTGGTTTGTACTTAAAGACTTCCTGGATGTTTCAATCTTCCCTTTCCCAAATTCCACTCTTGGTGTGTCCCTCCTTGTCTGTTCAGTCAGCTACTGAGGCATGAGAAGTGAGACCACTGCTATATGCCCAAACATCCAGCTACAAAAGGACTTCAAAGGGAAAGATCTGAAAGCCAGCAGCCCCTCAGCCTGCCTTTGTACTGCCCTCTGAGCCAGGATAAGGAATCCTGCTGAAGCACCCATCTCTGCACAGGAATCTGCATCTTCCTGGCAAAGTGAGAGCAAAAGGAGAGAGATCTGACCTGGTGTCTGCACAGGCAGCACCACAGCTGGTCCTGTTTTGGGAAATCAGATAGGTTGCTGGTTGATTTGAAGCACTGCACTGCTTGAAATATATCTGGGGGTTTTTTTCCAGTGGAAGGACATAGGAGAAAGAAAGAAACTGAGCTAATCCCCTAAAGGATTAGTATTAGGCAACAGCTTGATATTATCAGGATAGCTAAGAGTTGATATGGTAGACAGGTTCATCCAAAGCATCCTGCAGCTTGCACTGGTGAACTTCTCCCACATCATCTGAGCTGTGTCCTGGGATTCACACCCAAGGCTTCAGTTTAAAACATCCTCACCTGGACCTAACCAGGGAAGGAGAACAGTTGGCAACAACTCCCAGCAAGGACACACTACTCCTGAGCCCCATAAAATGATGGAAAATTCAACACAAGGGTAACTTCGTCCCTGGTGACTGCTTTCTGTGACTCAGATGGGCTGAGTTTGAGGGACAGAGAGCCAGGGAGGTGCAGGTGAGGCAGCTGCTGTCCCTCCACGCCCCATTACCCAGGTCAGCTCTGCTGGATTGCATCCTCTCAGACACCTCCAAAGAGGAAATTGCACCTGTCCCCACCATCAGCACCAACCTGCCCCCCATCTCGAGTGAGCACTTTCCCTGCAAAACCCTCCCATGCTGCCCAGAACTCAGGGGGCATTTTTCAATAGGTACATCCAAAAGATTTTCTCTGTTTTGAGACTACTCCAAGCTCAAACAACTTGGTAGCTATAAAAGTAATGCAAAATAGAACCACCCACAACTGTCAGGAAGTCGAAGATGCTGCTCACAGCAACAGCTACAAAATTTTATCCTTTCTTCCCTGCTCCAGGGCAAGGAACTCCCTTCCTGCAGATGACCTGGGCAGAAGAAACTGTATGAATTCTTTTGTTATGAATGCACTGCACAGAGAGGGAGTGGTTCTCACTGCCTGAATCACCAAAAGCTACAAGTCAAATTGGAAATTACCTGTTCTATTCCTCAGATTCATCAGTCCAGACTGACAGAGTGGGATTAGCACTTCTTATCACCATGTAAATAGAGATGGAGAAAAATTAATCCTGGAAGGAAAAGCAAGTCCAGTTAAAACACAGTTGCAGGCAAGACTTAGCCTAGACAGCAGCAATCACTTCAAGCTGAGAAAAGTCTACCACCACGAATTAGAAACATGGCCAAGTGTGACTGATGAAAGCTCAGCAAAGCCTCCAGCAGTGGGAGCTGGACCAAGTTCTCCAGCTCCTGGCTCTGTGGGCACCACCCACTGCCACAGAAGCAGCCTGGGAAAGCCAACGTGACCTCTCATGTCCAAAAAGCCACATGGCCCAGCAGGGTGGCAGAATGGCCCTACTGCCTTGGAGCCACTGAGGGTCAACTGGAGTTCTTCCGAAGTGTGACAGTTTACCTGGTGTGCTGTGAAACCAGAAGTGGGACCTGTACCTCATCTATCAAATCTGGCAACCAAAACCTCCTTCAAGACAAACATGACCAATAAAAGTCAGCACAAGCCACAAGGGCACCTGTGGATGCCCTTAAGGCCTGCCCTTAAGATTTGCTACTGATAGGACACACAAAATCTGGGGAAAATATCGTGTAACTCCTGACACCCTCAGTGAAGCTGCGACTGGAAACAACACCTGCACAGCAAACTTAAACCCAGTGGATCTGCTCTGTCTCTGTTCTCACAGCAGATGTACACTGGCCAAGTGACACGTTTTTATCCCGGTTCAAAAGGAGTGTGTGATCTTATTTACCACCCTATTGAGCCGAGGCACTTATCCTGCTGCTCATCCCTCAGTGCTGTTCTATCAAAATCACACAGTTGTTTCTTCTCCAGAAGAATGACCCCTGCAGAACTCTTGGTGACTTGGGATGAGTTCAGAGGTACTTAGGTATAAAGAAAATGATTTTTAAAGCAATGGGTTAAATTATAAAAAATGCTTGTGGATACACAGAAAGATCTATCACAATTTTACAGGGAATGTTCTTTGTATGAGAACTTAAGCATGCAAAAATTTAGCTAAAGAAAAGGATTCTTCCTGAGCTTGGAGTACAAAACATTGTTTAATAGAAACTGTATTTTATGGAAACTTTGCCCACAGGTTGTCTGACAACTGAAAGCTCCCAGGAAGCCTGGTTGGTTTTCTGCCTCATTAGCATGGTTGGCCTCCCACCCACCTGGAACAGCAGCAAGTTGAGGGAAGCTGTTTGGTCCCCAAGAGGGTCAACAGTCCAGCTAATGCTCACTGAGTCTAAACTGGGAAATGAAGCCTGGGTTCTCCAGTCTCCAGGAGGAGCTACCACTCTGCTGCAGTACAGCTGATCTGAGCTGCCAGGGGCAGAGGGTTGGGCCTTCCTAATGAATGTGAAAAATGCCCTCAGTCAACACCAGACTTCGAAGACCTCACAGAATAAATGGCCATAAAAGAATTCACAGGCCCAACCACACAGGGCAGCTTTTTGCATGATGCAGCAGGATAATGAGCTAGAAAAAGTCTTAGTGGAAGACACCTAAGGACAAAATAATCTTAACCGGATTAAGCACTTCAGGACTACATTTAGCTAAGTGCTTTTTTGTCTTGTTATGAGACAGAGCTAAATATAGTAACCAGAATACTTAAGAATAGTTTCATAAGGGCTGTATACACTCCTCAGCCAGATAAGGCACTTAGCACTACTGACAGCAGTATGTCTGCAGGTTAAGAGCATTTTAAATAGCCTCAGATAGAATCTCTTTGACCTTAACTGTATTAACCAGAAGGATCAAAATTTATTTATTGCCTCCTGAAAATCCCCTTCTATAACACTTTGAGAGAGGGATTCCTGAACTCTGTGGGCAGGTAAAGAGGAAACTTGTCAGGCTGCTGGCATCATTTCTCATCCCACCTACAACAGGTGAGGATCAGCTTTCTCACAAAGCAGTGAACATCCATCACTGCTTAATGCCCTCTGTAAAGGGAAAAGATTTTTTTCTTCCTTTGTACAGGGAGTCTCAAAAACCACTCATAGTGTTTTAAGGGCATGTTATATTTTAGACTTTTCAAATATCACAGTATTTGAAGTTGTTTCCAGGGTTACCGAAAGGGTAATGTAGCCAAAAGACAGCCTTAACAAGACAAATGGACTTTCCAGACAACAACTAATAGTTAAAGCATTATTCCATGCTATCTGCTATATTCTGGCACGTTTTACTGAAGAGAGACTGGCAGAAGGATTTTTTTTTTAAATTTTCTGTTTTGCAGAACTATCTGACTTCAGGAGCTATCTAAAACTGCAAACCTGTGACTAAAGAAAAGGTTTATTTATTGACTTGCTGCAAACCATCAAAACATTGACATCATCTTAGGATAATTCTTAATGGAACAGCCAGACCTGTGCCCTGAAACAAACAGTTCCTATAACACTTCATTATTGGTTAAATTTTAATTATTTGGTTATGTCACTGATGGCAAAGCAAAGATATTTCTATGTGAGATGCTGCCCATTTCTTTGATCAGCAATGAATAAAGCTTTCATCCATCACCTAAAAGTGTCTCTGAACCCAGATGGTTTGATTGCTTTTTCCAGTTATAACAACAGGTCTAATGAAAAACATTCTCTATGCATAAAAACTTTGTTCTGCTTGTATTTAAATTTTCCTAGAATTTTGCATTAAAGTAACATACGGCAGTTGGGGAGTCTTCAAATCTATACTGTAGGAAACATTTTAATTATGGAAATGTGCTGTGCTAATAATTTCCACAGACTTTGCATGCAATGAATTCATCAGAGAGCCCTCAATTACAAGATGCAGCACTTTGTGGCACAATGCAGCCATAAATAAGAGAGATAATGCATTCTCCAGCAATATGATTTATGTGTCAGTATGCCAGTGTTTCATTATTCTTGAGGCAACAGGAGGGCACGACTGTGGTTGGTAGCAGAACAACTGATTTCATTTTTAAAAGGCAGAATTTAACCTCTTCAGTAAAGTGCTACTGATTCTACTCTAAGATGCTTATGTAAATGGCATTTGAAAAACCAAACGGTGTGGCTGAATCCCTGAGGCTGTTTAGCACGGGAAGGATCAGCACCCCTGCTGATGCCCAGCAGCCCTTCAGTCCTGGCCCTGCTGGAGGTGCTGTGCCACCCACCCTGTGCTCCCAGCCATGCTCCTGCCACACAAATGCTGGTCCCAGTGCCACCACGAGCAGGCAAGAGCAGCAGCAGCAGCAGCTCAGCATGGCTGTGGCATTCCCACCTGCCAGAGCACCCACAGGGCACAGCCTCACCACTGCTATGTCACAGCTCAGCATGAAGGCACCACGCAGAAATGCAAAGACTAAACCACGTGTGGCAAAGGAGTTGCAAATTCGTGTTACTTGATCTGCTTGTTTAATTTTTTCTGCCTGTATTTCACCCTCTCCTTTCCTTGCCATGCCTTGCCTTCTGCTGTTCTTCACTCTTTCCTGCCTTTCCCCACTTATCTCCCTTACTTAACATCTGCTGGATCACAATTCAGAGAATTGGATCTCTTCCGAACGTGGTTTCTCCCCATCTTGTTGTTTCTTGTATTACCTGCCCTCATCTTTCCATTGCTTTTCCTTCTTCATGTTTTTCACTTTCCTTTTCTCAAAAGAGAAAAAAATGCACAATGACCTCAGTTTTAGCAATCACCCAGCCATTTCACTGAGGGAACCTGGCTGGCCCAGGTCTAAGGCACACATGAGTGACAGGTTCTATTTAGGGACACACTGCCTTGCCATGCTGGTGGGGATCTGATGGATTTGGGCTCCCTTGACACCTTGGTCCAGCTATAGGAGCACTGGGTCCTGTCCTGCCTGACAGCTCCCGATCCCAGTTTCAGAACCTCTTTGGAGGAGCTGGGATCTCCCTCAGGTCAGTGGTAGAGCTGTGCAGCTCCAAGCTTTACAGAAACACCACCCTACATCTACAATGTGGGGTGGCTGAGGGAATTGGTCCAGCACAGCACACCCTGCAACTCTTAGGGGGTACTATGACTATACCTGTATTTTCACACAGCGTCTTTGTTTGCTAGAACATGGCTGATGGTGGTCAGTGGGTGAGGGAACCAAATGTTCTGTGTTTTCTCTTTGTTAACCTGCCAGAAGTGGACTTTTTGTGCCACTATTGTAATCGTTGCATCTCAATGCACTTACTTATCTACAGCATACTCTCCCCTGGTTTATTGAGCTCTAAATTTAGCTTGTAACCTGTGACAGATTTATGACTACATTCATTATAGCAGTAACAGCTTCAGACAGAAGCTAAGAGGTGCCCAAAGAAAATGGATTATACAAAACAATTACACCATAAAAAGGGCTGTAACGGAACACTGTGAATCAGCACAGAAGTGAAATGATAGATACAGGCAGGAACAATGGTAGTGTGTTGGGTTTTTTGGTTTTTTTTTTTTTTTGGGGATGGGGACAGTTGAAAAGAAATTTCTATGACTTGCCNATATGATGCATCTGAAAAAAGAAAGCGGAAAGGGATTAAAAACTAACAGATACTTGAAAAGATGATTACTGGAACATTTTGTTCTCTAGGATTTTTGTCAGATCCTCAAGAAAATAGCTGGCCGAGTTTGTTCTGTTCTAGCAAATTGCTGAACCTTGCAGGGTAAAGATACAACACTGTAGAATATTATCCAAAATGTCTCTGGGGTTTTTGTAACAAGAAGAGCATGCAAGTAATTAATTCTACCAATTTGTCTAATGGCCCCTTAAAATTCTCAAAACCTGGCAGAATGTTGATTCACAGCCCTAAGAAATACAAAACTATACTTTTGACACAAGCAGGGTAGGATAAGAATGCGTATGCAAATAATACTTCTTCTGCAGTCTTGGGTGAATACCTGTGTTCATTTATAGCCATTCAGTTACTGCAGGAAAGGTAAATAAATGTGTTTTGTAGGATGAAATGATGATGTCCAACCTATAAACAATTCTTTACTATACCTCACTCAAACAAACAGCCAAATAATCCTCAAATAATAACATGGCTTTCCCTCATGTAGGATGAGAGCAAAGGTTCACAATCAATCCTTCAGCAGCAGTTGAGATTGTGTGTTTTCATGGGACCACTTCCAGAAAAGGTACATAGAGCTGCAGGAAGGCAGGAATATTGAAAGTGAATGGACAAAAGTCTTTTGAACAGAATGTTCTTCAAAACTTCCAGCTCTTAAAGCTCTGCTTCTTTTTCTGGCTGATCCAAATGATGCAAATGCATGTGTGTGGGGGTGAGTGCATAAACATGTATTTTACTTCAGAGCAATTTGCAAAAAAATACCAAGAGCAGTTTCTACCCAGGAAAGCAGTGGTGACATTCAGGATGACTCCTGCAGCGCTCACCTCCTGATGCTGGGAGTTAAGTAACCATTGCTGCTGGGTGCATGGGAAGGGAAGTGAGCAGAGCTCCCTCACTCCTGCCTCAGGCCCCTTCCTATCATATTCACTTCTCTGGCAAATCACAAAGGAGTGGGGGATGTGGGAATGTTAACCCAATAAATTTCAGCAATGAAAACAGTTACTTAACAAGCTAAAAAAATCCCTCCCAAAGCTATTGATTCTCCAGCTTAAAAAATCTGAACACCATCTGATCATAAACCTGGTGCTGAAATTCTGGCTCATTGCAGGGTTTCATTAAGGAGAGTTTTAACATTATCAGAGCCAAAAAGCAAGGGGCATTTTTAAAAGAAACCAGCACTCTGCTCTGTTGGCAGTTATCTTCTGCAGAGCTGCCTGCAAAGCTGGTGCTGGGCACCCTGACCCCTCCTGCTCCACTTTCAGGACTCGCCAGCTGGAGCAGGGAGCAGGGATCACCAGACTCCCTGGGAGGTGCTGTGCATTACTCCCACCAAGAGGACACAGCTCGCATCAGCTGCATTGGTGGCATTAGATGAGGTCATTGGGTCCTTTCTCAGTTTTGGAATTTGTTTTGGCAACACGGTAGGTACGAGGACAAACATGTCAAAGCTGCCTGTTTGGATGCATCACCCTGAAATCCCTCTCGTAATTCCTCTTCTCCTCTACTTACTGTGGGTGAAAATCATGCTAAGCAGAGATCTACATAAAGTCTATGTATCAATTAACTGCCTACTTTTATGCCTTGAGCTCTTCCTGTGCACAGAATAAATGTAATCATTAGACAGCAAAGAAATTCAGTGACCTAATCAAATTAAATACCTTCTCCTCTACTTTTCTGAGTAAGAGAACACCCCCAGCAATTACCAGTTCATTGAAAGAGGCAGTAGTAGCATTCATGTCCTTAACTGTTCTCTTTTTCTTCCCAAACAATACATTTTCTGCTTTGTTTCTTCGTTGTTTTTCTCCATCATGTATATAAAATGCATTTCAGATGCTTGAGGATGGTACAGATAAGGAGATGAGCACTTGTTCTTTGTGTTTGCTTGTGCTGGAGGTTGAACCCATATTACAAAAATAAATGGAGGCCTGAGGGGCTGCTTGCCTTGTACAGTAAAAGCAGGGGCCTTCAGCTGGGTCAGGAGTGGGTCCTAGGTGGTTCCAGGACCACATTGCAGAAGTGCTCTGCTCCAGTGGGGCAGAAACATCGTGTATGACTTGGCTTCATGATGCATCTACTCCCAGTCTGGAGGACCAGCAGATGGTAGGAGCTATTTGTGGACTGGAGGATTTGCTTTCAAACATGACCATCTTCTGTCCACAAGCATTACTCCCTGGCCATTGCTCTATAAATGTGCTTCAGCTCACTTTAAAGCCTGATAGCAGCCACAGTCAACCCTGGAGCCAGGATGCAGCCACGGAAGTGATGTGCTCACCACCCATGATAGCAGGAAGAGTTTAGCAGCTCCCCAGCCCATTCCAGGAAAGGAGCTTGATACTATCAGGACTCTTCCACTATCTGAGCAGATGTTTAGCAGAGCTGCTCCACACCTGCACAACAGGTCTGCCCCTCTCTGGCGTGCTCAGACTGACTGTGTGTGACACAAATCAGAGTCTGCTAGAAGCACACAGCTTGCTACACCTGCATCACCCTGACTGTGATCAGTCCTATGTCTCTGGATCCCCCTTCCAAGAAAGGGTTATTCAGCTTCTCCTCTGCTGCTGTTGGGAACAGGTGAGAAGGCAGCTGGATGGGCAGGATGCTGCACAGTCTGCAGACAGCCAGCAACTTTTGGCCCTGTAATTTCTGCACTTCCTAATATCTGCTTGGTCCTCTACAGAGTCTGGGGAGCCCTTTGGCTGGTGAACTCTTGGAAGTCTGATCCTTATTCAGCACCCTTTGATTTGTACTGAACAATGTCTACTTTTCTGACACTTTGCAAGCAGCTTGCTGCCATCCTTTCTCCTCTTTAATGCTTTTACATCAGGAAGTCTCAGCACACACTACAAACACAGTTATCCATCTTTGTTGTACAAATGAGGAAACGGGCACACATTTTACTTCTGTCTCCTTTTTACAAGTGTCCCAGTTTTGGGAAGCTGAATTTGAAACAGTGAATGCAGTTACAGCCTAATTTTCAGTAATGCTGAAATCCAACATAAGCACCTACAAATACTGAACATTTTGGAAAAGCTCGACCTAAATCATTGACCCAAGGTTATGCAGCAGAGTTAAGAAGTGAATCCAGATGTCCTGATGATTAGCTCTGTCTACTGGCATTCAGTCAAGTCCTCCCTCCTAAAATAAGCTTCCTGAAGCATCTAAGACTATAGTCTTAGAACTCCCTTAAACACGCAGCACTGGTAAGACCTGATTTCCAAATTAAGGAGGGGGGGGAAAACCCCAGTTCATTATTTTTTTCCTCAAGTGATCACTGAATGACCAATGAAAGGGCAGCTCAGAATCATTTGATCTCAAACTTCTTCCTATAAATAAAAAAGGGAAGATTCTTCTCCCTTTTCAAACAACATGAAGAAAAAATGTTCTGCCTCAGTAATTCTAGACCTGAGTAATTAAATCTGCTCTCTGTTGCAATCTGTTTCCCAAGTGTATCACCAACCTGGAATTTCTGGAACTCCATACATAAGGAAGCTATTCAATAAAAGGAAATACTACAACAGAGGGATTAGAGATAGGTCTGAACCAGACTGAAAGGCTCCCTATACCAGAGAAGAATCCAGTTCCTTATCCAAAGTTCAACTTTTCCATCTCAACCAGTATCTCAAACCAAACACTGCAAAAACAATGAACCTCCCAGAGCCAAACCACCTCTCACCTCTGGTTCAGAGGCAGAAGAAATGAGGGAACAAGTTGAGGAGACTGGAACTGCAGCAGAAGTGGAACGGCACTACCTGTCTGTACAGTTTAACTGCTCAGCAGAATACAACAGAATATTTCACTTGGAAGGGACCTACAGTCCATCTGTCTGACCACTTCGGGGCTGACCAAAAGTTTAAGTGTGGTATTATGGGCATTGTCCAAATGCCTCCTAAATGCTGTCAGGCTTGGGAAATTGACCACCTCTCTGGGAAGCCTGTTCCAGTGTCTGACCACCCTCTCATTAAAGAAAAGCCTCCCAATGTCCAGTTTATGTAAAAAACCTGTGAGAAAATTATAAAGAGCTTTAGTAGTTAAAATTCAAAGTCTTCCCTGCAAGCTCAGAGTTATATCTACTTATCCAATAAATGAATATCAAAGGATTCACTGCAGCTGAGCTAACTGACCTCATTTTACATCTTTGGCTTCATGCATTCAAGTTCAAGCATAAGAAACTTCCTTACCCTCTTGGTGTGTTTAATTCTGGAGCATTCCAGGTATAATGTGCACCTAAGTCAAAAGGAATTTAAACAAAGCCCTTAGATTTCAAAATTTGTCTTATCCTCATTTGGCTCCCAGAATTTCAGCTGCTTTCCTTAAATGATCTGCTCACATCTGCTCTCCAGCTGAGCCGTGTTCATGCCCCACTGACCTGACCACTGCAATCTCTGTAATCTTGCAGCTGAGAATAACCAGCAATGCACTCAGTCCCTGTAAGCATCAAGAGCCTTTCAAGAAGGAGGAGGCAGAAAAGAGACAGCCTTTATATAACAGGGAAAAGTAGGATTGCAGAGAAAAAACACTGTTCGGCTCAGGTGAGTAATGGGACCTGCAGGCCTGAAGTGCCCTGGTCCAGTTCCCTGGGGCAATGCGAACTGGAGGTGTCAGCATCTTGCAGGATTATTCTCTGCAATAGCAGCTGGCAGATATTTTTCTAATAGAGAGTACAGCAGCATCGTTCACACTCATTTGATTCTATTTGCTGCTGTTCCTATTCAAACTCAGCTAATCCGATCAAGTTATTTCTTGGCCTGTGCCTTAAAGCTGAGTAAGTAAACACCTTTCATAAGGTCTGAGCCCACTTGTTTCAAGTGCACGATTAAGGGCTAGACTTGAGCATTATGGTGAGAAAACCCACTTCTTTACTGGCAATTCCCAAAATCACTCACAGGTGTCTTGAAGGGGCACTTTTCCATCCAGTGTTTTACTCTCTGCATTACAAATCTATAATATGGTGGCTAAGGGGCCCAAACACCAAATATACATTTGTGTTTCAGCTGCCCTAAAGAACGGCTCTTTGAGCTGAGAATAGCTCATAATGGCACCACTTAGAGACAGTGATGCAAAATATTTTCTGTGGCTACCAGACCTTCTCCACAGATGTCTCTTCTTGTTTACTATGAAGAAGACAGATGATAAATATAGTCAGCAAATGTATTTTAGACAAAGTTGTACTCATCTGTAGTATTTGCATTAAGTAACACTAGAAGACTTATGTAACAGAAAAGATGTTGACCCAACTGTAATGCCTTCTCTGGTACACCAAGGATGGGCTTGAACTATTGAAGCTCATACATTTTTTTCAAGAAGAATTGTTGCTGCTTATGCTGGTATTGCTAATAATATAACTGGTATTGGTCATAATATAACTGGGGTTTTTACACCTTTTTTTTTGAAAACACCCGCACACAGTTCTCTTTCTTTTTTGTGAGGCACTTTTAACTTCACATCCAATATTCTCTTTTGCACTATCTTGCCCACATCAATTCTCAACTAGCTCCTCAGAAGATGGTTATTTGTTTTGAAAGCTTTGGTAATAAAGGACTATTTAAACAATTAACAGCAATCATATTTGCCATCTTGCATGGTACCATGCACTAGAAATATGCACTAGAAATATAAGGAGAAAGTAAAACTTTCCTTCAGGAAGAAGAAAAGAGAAGATAAACATCCACAGATCTCTCTCTCATTACTTTCTTATCTTTTTTAGACTGCAAATATGTCAGTCAATGGAACACTTCCATACTAGGTCATTATTGTTACACATATTATGCACAAAGACCCAAGGCCTCATTCTGTCGTAGATAAGCTATTCACACACATCCTTTTTTCCCCTTGCAGTTTATTTGCATGGCTGGCTGGATAATCAGCCATAATAACAAAATATGACTCAGCATGGCTGAATGTCCAATTCACTTTGGGGATTTTCTTGGAGGGTTTTTTTTTTAACTATTGAAGACCAGAAAAGATGTGTCCCTCCCAGATAATATTAATGTAAAAAAGATTTGATTAAACACAGAGGTCAGTGGGAAGGGAATGGATCAAACAGCAACATTTTTACTGCCATGCCCTCAAAGAGGCTCTGGCCTCTTCAGCTGCTCTTACCAGTGCTGCAAGGTGCAGGGTCCCTTGTCTCCACTGCAGGATGGGGCATTTCCTTGAGAAATCCCCTCCTCAGGGCAGAGGGAGGCTGCAGGAGAGGTCACGTTCCTCAAGGATGGGCATCCCTGATATTAAGGACATATGTGTTTTCCTGGACACCTAAACTCTGTCTATGGGTTATTACAATTGTGCAAGCACACTGAATATTTTAAAATATAATTTATTTCACATCTGCAATAATCCAGCACTAAGAATCCTCCCAGTATCAGTTCAAAATCATGATCCCAATATGACCACTAAATGAAATACATGGGTCCCTCTCTCTCAAAGGATAATTCTCCTTTACTTAAGTAAGTTACTGCCATCCTGCTCAGCAATCCTGGCTGTATGGATGTGACTGACAAGGATGGTGGATCTGAACCTCTGACATCTCTGGTCCCTGGATTTCAAGTAAGAGACCTGCCCAGCTGAAAAGGCTGCAGTGTGAGAACATATTGCACCTGGGACTGAGTGAAAAGAGCATTTAGAACTTGGTCCTTCATTTAGCCAGATCCATTGGCACATGTCGCTATTTTTAACCATCTGTGTAATTCTTGGGTGAAAACAGCAGGATTTGTGTTTCCCAGAATTAGGGTAAACATGAATTTTTTTACCTAGGGCTTTCCTGACAAAAGTACCTTAAATTGTATAACCACATACTAACAATGTCTGTTACTGTATTTAACAGAACAAAATTAGGCTGACTGAGAAAATACACATTAAAATCAGCTGATGAAAGGAATCGCACTGTAATGTACATGCATAAAAAACATATGGATCTTATTTCTGTGACATTCTGACTATATAATACCACCAAGGCCATCAAGATTCCTGACAAACATCTATGCAGGAGCATGAAGCCAGCAGCAGAAGTTAAAAATGCCCATGACCTTTAGCTGGCAGTCCCAGTTTCCTCAGAATTCCACACTGTTTGAGAGGCAAACATCATCTGTACTCCCAGCCTCCTTCATTAGTGCACTGCTTACGTGCACATCTGCTAAAATCACAAGCAAACTACACAGTAGTTTAACTGAAACTCAAACAGGGAAAACATTCAATTAGGCAGAGAGAAAAGCTAACTTCCTCCTTCCTTTCCTTCCTCTCATCAGCCTTTCTGCAAGAGATCAATGGTGAAACTCTCATCTACTTCAAAACTGGTATTATACCCACCCTGATTTAATGCCAAAATTTCTTTCAATTTATTTTGGTTTTGTTCTTAACAAGTGAGAAGTGCAAAACAAACAATAAATTAAAGCTGTGTTCTTAATTATTGCTTACGTATAGCAAGTACTTCAAAGAGCCAGCAGAGATATGAGGCAGCCACTGCCCAAAGGGGCACAGAGCACCTAATCCTGGCTCAGCCAGCACACAAGGGCTGTACTCACCACCACAGCTCAGCACCAACTGGGCAGTGCAAAGCCGAGGCAGAGGATGGGTGCTCAGGCTGTCATCTTCCTCTCACAGCCAGCATTCACTCTGGTACCATGAACATCTCCCAGTGGCAGCTTTGTGCTCATCCTGAGGACAAGTGCTGCACGCTGTAAACCAGGGCTGAGCTGGCCATGTTTATCACAGTCAGGGATGTTAAAGATTGTGATTCTCCCCATCTACTCTGCCCTCATGAAACCCCATCCGGAGTTCTGCATCCAGCTCTGGGGTCTTCAGCACAAGAAAGATGTGGATCTGCTGCAGGAAGTCCAGAAAAGGGCCACAAAAATGATGAGAGGGCTGGAGCAGCTCTGTTATGGAGACAGGCTGGGAAAGCTGGGGTTGTCCAGCCTGGAGAAGAGACAGCTCTGGGGAGACCTCATTGTGGCATTCAAAGACTAAAAAAGAGGGAGAGTGACTTTTTATGTAAGCAGATAGTTACAGGACAAGGGGGAATGTTTTTAAACTAAAAGGGATTAGATTTAGATTAGATGTTAGGAGGGAGTCCTTCACTATAAGGGTGATGAGGCCCTGGCACAGGTTGCCCAGAGAGGCTGGAAGTGTTCGAGGCCAGGTTGGGTGTGGCCTTGAGCAACCTGGTCTGATGGAAGGTGTCCCTGGCCATAGGAGAGGGGCTGGAATTTGATGATTTTTAAGGTAGGTCCCTTCTACCCCAAACCTTTCAATGATTCTCTTTGGCTGTCTTCAAAGT
The DNA here is from genome assembly GCA_013399225.1 of Rhipidura dahli. Lineage (NCBI taxonomy): Eukaryota > Metazoa > Chordata > Aves > Passeriformes > Rhipiduridae > Rhipidura > Rhipidura dahli. The sequence continues at coordinate 116,830 of VXAC01000152.1, forward strand.
GAGCCCCTGGTTATGATCAGTGCTGTCACAAAATGTAATCCAAAGTACCTAAACTTCTTTCTTCTACACTGAAGTTAAAATGAATAAGAAATCAAGTACAGTGCCACAAAATGTTTCTCTTCAGCCTCAGAAGCTTATTTACCATTGCTGTAGTAGCTAAACTGCTGAATGAAATATTTACAACTATTCATGCAATCAAACTCATTTTCTTTAGGAAATAACTGATTCGGTATCTCACATCTGTTCCTGACAATGATTTAAGCCTGTGCTGATCCCTATCTAGACCTGACATGAATGTTAATGTTTTAGAAACCATCATCCTTAACAGGAGGGTGACGACAGCCTCCCTGGGTCTGGTGGTGGTTGACTGCAATGGGGAAGCTCTGCTGCATCTGCTGATGGAGGATAACAAAATCAGCCCACAGATTTCTCTAACCTTGTGACCCAGGGCTTGGGAAGCCCGGCAGGAGACAGAAGCTGCAGTAGAGCTCAATGCAGAATTATCTTGAGAATTATCTTCCCATCCCTATCAAAAGTTTTTATATCTCTGAGATGCTTGCTTCCTTTATGCAGAGCAGCAATCCTGCTCTACCACACTCCAGCATTGCATATCACCCTTTCACCAGTGTTTCCCCACTGAGGCCCTTTGATGGAAGCTGCTGCAAGTGTTGCAAGGGTGTGAGAACAATCAGCTGCTAATAAAGCTGATTGACACGATGCCCTCACAAAACAAGATGCTCATGTCAGGAAAGACAAAAATTAATTCCACATTTTTCCTCTATTAAAAGCTGTTTCATGGGTAAAGAATCAATGCCAATGCACTGTTACAGAGAGAAATCTAATGTTTAGCTAATCTATTCATCTGGCAATCCTCTTTTCCATGGGAAATTTATCAAAAGAACTTACCAAAAAAGTAGGAAAAAAAATATTTATCTCAATATACTCTTTATTTCTGCAAGAGCAAGGGAGAAATCTTCATCCCTCTCAGGTCAGCTGCAAAGCTGTGCCACATTGCGCCAAAGGTTCCAATCACGAAAGAGTTGGTCTCTATTACTGCTCCCTCTGGTAAGGGTGATAACTGGGCTTCCTAAGTTCTGAAAAGAGCAACTAGGTCAGAAGAAAACTTTTGGCAACTCTTAAAAAGTTTTACTTCAAGGTCAAGGGACTACAAAACAAGTGAAGTTAATGCACATTTGCCTGCAAATGGCCTTGTAGAGCTGTAATTCAAATAGAAATGAAGTCTGTGTAAGTGTCTGAAGAGTAATCTCTGAAACAGTCAGAAATGCTGCATAAAAGTAGATTTCAAACACAATCCAAAGAAGATTAAACTGGAAATTCATCTCTCTTAGGACTTCTATACATCATAAATAGGCATTATGCCTTCTATGTAAAGCACTTCATTATCTGATTTATTCACCCATATCTCTTCTTATTCAAACAATTCAAACCAGACCATATTAGAAAATCCCTGAACAGTTTCCTCAGCAGAGAAACTTTTGAAATAAATTGATGATTTATATTTATAAAATTTTACTGACTGTACAACTAAATTCATGTTTGTTAATATAATACACTATCTCTAAGGACAATGTTTAAGAAAGATGCTATCCCAGATGGATCATTTATTAATATTCACATGCTTTCCTTCAAAAAAAAAATCAAAATACAGACGTCGTTCTTGTCTGCATTAGTCTTTTTTCATCCCTCAAGTGAAAACAGAAATTCTGCTCTACTGACAACAGACTACTACAGACAAACTAATCATTCTAACACTTCAGACTCCATTCTAACACTCCATGTCTCTTTAACTATGAATATGCAGTATAAGGAATTCAGCTCCAGATTCAAAACATGTGCCCTGCATAAGACAAAGTTCCGACTCAGCCTCACTTCAGGTTTACAAGTGGCAATTTTAATCCTTTTTGAAATTTTTTTTTTTTTTTTTTGCATCTATTCTTCTCCCATTTTAGGCAATGGATCTTTGCCCTTTCCAGACAATATACCAGGACTATTGGAAAATCATATACACTTTCCTTCTACCAACCTTATTCTGGGAGCCTCTCCTTACATACTCTGAATTATTTCCAGAGAGTTGAAAAACAGAATTGCTGACAGTTTTCTCACGTAACATAATTCTCAGGAAGGCTTCCTGAGCTGTACAAACTTCCCCAAATAATGGACTCCAGCTCCAGTCCCAGTGAGACACAGATACCACGAGGTCTTGCCGTTGAAAGGCCAAGCCCCATGAGATGTGAAGATGCCTCAGATAAGAAAGTGCTTTCTCAGAAGTCCGTGCTGCAGCAGAGTGAGCAATAAGAATTGTCTGTCCCAGGACTGGCACTCAAGGGCCAGCATAAGCTCCCTCTGCAATTACACAGCTCCACATCACTGTGGCGTGGGAGGTTAACCCCAGAGTTTATGACGGAAAGAAAACACAGTAACTCACTTTTCCTATGTTGACACATTGTCTCCACTAATGAGAAGGCTCAGCCCTCTGCAGAAGCAAAATTAAACAGAAAATGTAGGTGTTAAGATTAGCACAAAGAGCTTGTTTTATTAATACTTCCTGCTGTGCCCTTTCCACAGAAAGCCTGCCCCAAAAGGAAGCCATTAGAATTATTCTATTTAAGAGAAAAGGCAAACTGTTAATACTCATCTTTAATATATACATCAGTAGTGGAATCAACCCAAGTCCCACCTTTTTGCCTCATGACTCACTTAACACACATACACTTAATACATCACTTAATAAAATTCGATTGGAAGCAGTTTGATCAGAGTGAGTATTTTTAAGTTACTGTAAATTGAGCCAGTGTACATTGCACTCAGAGACAGGACAAACAGGTTCATGGTCAAACTTCCTCAGCAAGGGGTGTAACCCTCCCCAGCTATTAGAGCCTCCCTAATTGCTGCCTTTGCTGTGACAAGCCAACAGTGGACTAAACATACAGCATCCTCCTCTATACATAAACACCTATTTGCAGTCTGTGCAGCAGAGCTTTGAACAGCCTAAACCCAAGGACTGACTCCCAGGGACATCCATTTTTCTCTTCAGCTGATACTTTGGGAGTGGTCCCCACAAAGAAGCTGATGGAAGTTCAACCTTTGTCTTCATCAGGCCCTTCAGATAAAGCCTCTTCATTGGCTTGAAAATCTTCCTATAATGGTGCACTGTCAATGCAAAATACCTATTGACAATGGGAGCTCTTATCAGCTCATCTATTGCTCATTAATTACTCAAGAAAATGGTTTACTTAGTGTGTTGTTTAGGATCAAAACTTTATTGTCCGGAAGCAATGTGCTGCACTGTGCTGTGCATTAAACCAAGATTAAAGTAGGCTGAGCCCAGAAGAGAACCAACAAACTTTATTAATTTCTTTTAAGTGCGTGTGTATGCATGTGTTTGTGGGCTGAACAGATGAAGCAAGAGAGGAGATTAGCATTTTTATGGATATGATTCCTGCCATTGCTACATACTCAAAAATCTTGCTTAGGCTTGGGCAGTTTGTAAACAAGAATAAACACACCTACAAATATCTCTGCATTTATCTATTAGTCAATCAATTCATCAATCTGCCTATAGCTGACACTCAACAAAGCACCTCACATTTACTTATAGGTGAGGGGGGACACCTTGATGATCCTGTGGGTTCCTTCCAACTCAGAATATTCCATAACCATGGGGAGACAGACGCCCAGTGCAGGTGCCTGCTGAGCTGTGACTGCTGCTGGGTACAGAGGGGTCAAAGCCTCTGTCCAGAGCCAGGGCACAGGAAACAGTGCAGGTACAAGTGCAGGTACCAAAAGGCAGGTGGCCAAGACCCAGGAACTAGGTGTAAAACTCTGAAAAGTTTTACATTTCTATTTCACACAACAGGCCTCTGCAGAGCAGCCCTGAAGCACTGAGATCCCAGAAGCTGACGGAAGGTGATGTGCAGGGTGGCAGAGCTCTCCATGCAGTGGGAGAGTGGTGCAGGGAAGACCAAATCCTTTGCTGTCCCTGCCTGCTCGGGACACCAGGTGACAGGGATCCAGCAGGAGGGTGGTATAGTTGTCCCCAGTCCATCAGCTGTGCAAAGATCAGGTAGCAAAAGTGTTGAAGGCAGTTGTCACCTATTTGATCCCATGTGCATGGCCAGCAAATTGCCTGATGCTCACCTTCCACCACCTGCAACAGGAGCCCAATTCCAGCTGCTCAGGTGTGAGTGTTTATGTGAGTGTTTGTGTGCATGCATCCATGCTCCAAAGCCAGAGGTCTCCAAGGTCTCCAAGGTCTTGCTCTGCCTCCCTCCCTCTCTCCCAAGGAAAGATGTTTTGCAGCATTCTCCGAAGCAATGTTTAGCTCTTGGTTACTGTAGAGTTATGCACTAAAGGAATCTTGACAAATTAATCAATTGTACAATTGTGTTTGCCTAAGAATACAAGTCAGTCAGATGATTCAATGCATTTCAACAGCTCCATGGAGTTTGGTTAACACACTTCCTCTTCTACCATCTCAGTGTTACCCTCATCGGCGTTGCTGGTTTTCAGTATTTCAACTTCCCTTTACAGGCAAATTGGCAGGAAGGTGATCTCTGCTGCAGGCTAAGTTGAGCTGTTTTCCTTCTGCCTTGCCAGCTTTATTTCTGTCTCTTTTTATTTATTTCCTTCTCTCTTTTTTGTAGTAAGATGGACATCATACACTCAACTTTCCACTAACCAAACTGTGTTTTTAAAGTTACTAATTTATCACTAATGGTCAGCAGTCACTTCTTTCTTCTAGATTTTATCCTGCATGATTTAGAGAATTTTGCTCAGATCAGCACCAGAGCAGAGCTGATACTAAGTCCAGGTTTCCAACTTATTTTAGGAATATCAGGTTAACAGGGAACACCAACCCATCACTCCAGTCTTGGAAAACAATGCTGTTAATAGCTACTTAACAACATCTTTTCAACCTGCCAAGGAGCACCAGAAGCCCGAGAACACATCCTTACGTCATACAATAAACTTATGATACATATCAGAAGCATGCAAGATTAAACCATGCTGTGACACAGCAAAGGGGAGGTGAAGATCACTTGCAGTACTGCGAGTCCCTGGAGCCACACAGAGTTCATTAATGCCAGCAACAGATCCCAGAAGATACACCATAAAGTATAATACGGTTCCTGGCAACACAGTCTGAAGGAAAAATATCTCTAGCCCAAAATCTGATGAACAGGTTGAACCAGGGAGCATGCCAGAAAAATCTGCAGGCAGTTGTGCCTGTCTAATGCTACAAGGAGTCTGCACCGTACATTTTCAATGTCTAGTGCTTGAAAGGAAGGCAGATATGGGAGAAAAAATATTCAAACCTGCAGCAACAGAAAAAATTATTTCTTGCCTCAGCTCCCAAGAAAACGGCAGAAGCCTTGATACATGGGGTTAAAAGTGTAAACAAACCAGGTCCATTCTCCTTTCAAGCATACATCAAAAATATGACTACACTGCAGAGCAAAGAACTAACTCTGCAAATGTAATTTCCTATCTCCAGGAACTCTCTAAGTTAATTGTATAATCTCTTTCATAAGATTATCAAGATCTATCTCAAAACTACCCTAATTGAAAGACTCTTATGCAACTTCAATCCTTGGGTAGCTACAAGCTTTCTTCTAATTCCACACCCAAATTTACTCATGACCAACTTAGACAGTTTGACCTTGTGCAGATGCTATCTTTTAGTTTGTTTTTTTCTGCCCTCTTGCTATACAGTGCCAGCTGTGTATAAAATACCCCAGTGTAGTCTGTCCCTTTGTTGGTTCACCTGGCCAGAGCTAAATAAATGATGCTCTTTAACCTCACTTTGTACCACAGATGGTCTGTCGGTGGAACCACATCTCTAGCCCTCCTACTGTTACAATTTAACTTTTTCTTGACAAGGGTACCCAGGACTATGCAAAATGCCAGTGGGCGACTCCATAAGCAATGGAAAGTTGTTGTATTGATGATTTGGTCAATGATCATATCACATTTCCCTGAATTTCTCACATTATTTTCCTTTGGTATCCAAAGATGTCAGTGGTCCCCTTCCCAGCTGTATCTCAGTGCTTGCTCCCAGGTATCTCCTGAGCAGCCAGTGCATTCACATCTCTCCCTTCTGTCATGGACAACTGACGAGCTCCTGTTTCACTGGAAATTCTTGTTACTGGTCTCCATGCTTACAACTTTACACGACTTTACACTCAGCACTATTAAATGCCATTTTGTGTCTATCACTTGCAATCAACAAAGTCATCTAAATACCTCTCATATGACAATCTGATTCTCCTCTGTATTGACAATACCTTCCAAGTTTTTGTCATCCCACACAGCTCCTGGGCACACACCCAGACCTTGCACACAGCTCAGAGCCTGGTCCTGAGGGAGCAATGCCACCAATCTCCCTCCATCCTGATGGCTTTCTCTGAATACCTCTTTCCATTCAGACAACTTTATTTGCATGCAATGGTTGTATCTTTTCTTTGGCCAGGTTCTTTTCCACCTTTCAATTCTTGCCTTGAACCACCATCTTCATTTTAAGCCATAACATTCTGTGGGGCATGGTATCATGGCTTTAGATAAATTACATTCCTGCCCTACCCCATCTAAATAATCTGTGATATGAAAAAGATGCTAGATTAGTCTACTACAATCCATCTTTGATAAAATCTTGTTGCAATTTAGCCTGCTTCCTCATTATTTCCATGTCTAATTATTCTTTCCTACAAAATACGTCATGAGACGCTGGGTACTGTTGCGTTCAAACCAGCTGGCCCAACATTTCCTGCATTGCTTTTTTATTTCCTGACTCTCTAGGGACTCTCTGTAAAGGACACAAATGCTTGCCCTCTTCTGCATCTGAAGAGCCATGGGAGAGTCTTGCTGCAAGCTATGCAAGCCTTGTGCCACAGCTTTCAGTATTCCAGGAGTGAGATTATTGGCACCTCTTCATTTGTCTCACTAAGATATTTAAGTTTTGCCTGTTTTCTCTGGGGTTTTTTTGAAAACTTTCTTATGAATAGCTTTCACTTGCCTGCAGATTTGTCAGTAATTACACTCTGTTCCAGATTCTACAGAAGGTTCTGCTTTCATGAGAAAGTTGTGTCATTATTTAGAGACATCAGTTCCCCTTCCAGTTTAGGCACATCTAATTTCAGTTCTGTGCAAACTGACTAAGTGCAGGTTTTGGTTGAACCCAAATAAGCTCATTTGAACCAAAATAAGAATGTCCTTACACAAGGTCACATCAGGTTAATCAAATCACTATAAAAACAGACTTAAACTAAATTGGAGTAATCTCCCCATGTAGACAAGGCCAAAGCCAATAAAGGAATATGAAGTAGGTCAAATTCTCTCATTAATTGCACACACCTTTGTGGTTTGACTGAATCTGGTGATTCTGAGGCTGGGTAGATGTGCAGCGAGCAAGCCCAGCTGTGCATGAAGTGCTTGTTGGGGCCTGCCACCATGTCAGCCTCCCTTAAATCTGGGCTTAAGTGAGACTGGAGTAACAGTAAATAGGGTCGTGTAGGACTTTTCTACAGGGACATTGCTCCTTCAGCTTATGGGCCACAGAGCAAGAAGTCACACTGTGCCACACCAAAGTAGCAGTAAAACAAAGGAAAAAAAGGAATGGCCTCAGCCTGGGCTGAGGATGGGACAGAGCTGGTGGAGCTGCAGCCAGGCAAGCCCATCACCAGGACTGTGCTGGTGGGCACAGAGCTGCTGCTGCAGAGGGACACTGAGCAGAGCATGGCCCCAGCTGAGCCAGGACTCGCCTGAAAGAAGGGTGTCATCCAGGTCCTAACAAATAAATACAGTTGTTGTAGCTGCCTGACTTCCCCAACAGAGATTTGGAACTGAAGTGATAGAGGTCTATAATTTCAATAATATCAGAAAACACTGGTTCATACTATTTTGATTTTTATAAGTTTTACTGTTCTGTTTAAAGCCATTTTATTTCACTAGGATCCATAACTGTTCCAGTACAAGCCTGAATTCAGTTGTTCTGATATAGGCACATAGCTTATTTCTCCAGTCTTGAAAGAATGAGCTATGTTGGCATTAAAACCTTTGTACCATTACATGTGAATCTTGGGAGGTTGCATAATTTAGGACAAAACAAAGCAATTTCTGTGCATAGACAAGCCCTGGCTCCGAACTGTAAAGACATCCTACCAATATTTTGATACTACTAATGAGCAGAAGTTGGATTTGACATCATTATCTCTGCAATGTAATGCCACTTCCTCCATCATGAGATTTTAATTATGAACTACTCATTTGCTAATTTTAATCTTTAACTCCGAGCTATTTTTGTGTACTTGATGTATGTTGTAAACCAGTAAAATAATTTAATACAGATATAGTCTCAGTGGCTAAAAGCCAGGAACCATCACATATCTTACTGAAGTTTGCAATTTATAAAAGAAATTTCAAACCAATTTTACTTTTTCCTCTAAATCAAGTAACTGTAATCCACAGCTTGGAATGATCAGGATAAGGGAGCAGCAAGCAACCACTCCTAAAGCCATTTGCATTTTTCCTATTACCTCTTCCAGAATAATTCTAAAGATTCGATAGTAAACATGTTTAGCCCAAGAGATATGAATGCCTCCCTTCCACACAAATTTCAACTTTTGGTTTTCTCCGGAGCCTCCTGTCCTCATTAGTGCCTGCTGCGTTTGTCAGGGCTCCATCAGCCGCAGAGCCCCGAGTGCTGTTCTTCTGGCACATCAGTGCCAGGGCTCTGGTCCTCCCTGGTGCAGCACTGACACACTGGCTTACTGTGATCAGCACATTACAGGAGAATGATCTCTTTTATTTTTTGTTTTAGATAGAGTTTCTAAAGAACCCAAAATCCAAATGTATTTTTCTGACTGAATAACAATGGTGAGGGATTGCAGCCTAGGAAGCTTATAAAAATCACACAAATTCCCAACCAAAACAACACGCTGTCAGACATTCAGTACCAGGGCTTCACACTGCGTACTCTTGAAACTGTCTGCTGCTTCAAACAACATCTGTTAGATCTGTGAGGACTGTAAACCCTACATATCAAACTCATGAAGAGCTAACTGACTCTTTAAGGCAAATTCCCATTTCCAGAGCTAGGGATTAGCCAGCAGTGATCCAGCAAAATAAGGACAGGGGAGCACCGGCATTCTGCTCAAAAATGAAGGAAGTGACTCCTAACACTCTCTCATGTCTACACCAGAACATCTCATCCCTCTAGTGAAATCAGCACCACAGCTTTCACTGCACATAGCAAAATAAACTTCAGCTAATAAATAACCCTGCCCTCCCCAGATGATCCTGCACCCTCCCAGGCAGGTAAGGCACGGAGTATTTTAACAGCTTTGATTTCAGGGACATTATCTCCGGGGCCACTCCCCTGCTGAAGGAGACAACTTCATTCAGGAATCAGGGGTAGTTGGCACTTGGATGCCAGTTCTATCCCCAAAAAGGGACTGACATGCTGGACTTTTCCAAAATCCACCGAGCAGGGACCTGCTCTGCTATGGCTCAGGAGCCTCTTGCCTTCGGGGACTGTGGCACTTCACAAAGTACTAGAGCTCTCCAAAGCTCGTGTGACACCTCACTGATGAATCACACAGGGCTCAGCTCCGACCTGTGCTTCCAGTGCGAGCTACAGAGAGCAATCACTTCACAATTTCTGCCACTAAGGACCAGGGCATGGAGTTATCATTCACAAATCCATGGCTGAAACATATGAGAGACTTTCAAAGCCTTCTTAATTCCCCACTTACAATGTAATCATTCTGTAAAATCAAATAACACAACAACCGTGGTGGGAAGAGTGACTTTTCAACCTGGATTTCAGATGCTATCTTTAGGTGCAAGACTCATTTCGGAGGTTTTTCTCCACGCTCTTTTCAGCCAAACACATTCCTTGAACGACAAAACTTCAAGACAGAACGAGAAGACTGAGATCAGACCCATTTCAGACTCCAGAAAATCGGTTTCCCCCAAAACCAAATCACCGCAGCTCTCAGCTGCGCTCAGCCTGTGGCTACTCCTGAGCCGCTCCGCGCTTCGGGGTCCGTGGACGCTGAGGGACGGGGATGTCGGTCCCCAGCCTCGGGATGCGCCGCACTCCTGCATCCCTGTCCCGGAGTCCCCTTCCCGCCTGCCGTCTACAGCCAGAGCACCCCGGACACCCTGCGCTGCGTCCAGTACCCATCCTGACGGAATTTTTTTAAGGAAAAAATCAGAGTACTTGCGGCTGTCAGTTTTCCTTTTCAGAACTTACCTGGGAACGTCCTGGCAGCGTCCGACGAGGGCAGGGCGGAGCGGCGAGTGCCGCGTACCGGCGCTGCAGCGCGGGCTTTACATGGGCTGCCCCGCTCCCCGCCGGCTGCCAGTGCGGGAACCCCCCTCTCCCGCACCGCTCACCCCGACAGGGTTCGCGGCCCCCGCAGCCGTACGTACCGTCCAGGAGGATGCGCGTCCCGGAGCCGCTCTCAGTGCCATGCCCAGCCCCGGCGCGGCGCCCCCCCGGCGACAGGGGTTACCGCTGGCCGCGGGATCCCTCTGCCCGGCGGTGACATGGCATGAGCGCGGGCAGGGCGGGGGGCAGTGCCGGCGATGCGCGGCGCGGCGCGGCGGTGGGCGCGCGGTGGGCGCGGACA
>VXAC01000152.1:127564-160737 GCA_013399225.1 Rhipidura dahli
TCGGCGGGCGCTGCGCGCAGCGGAGCGAAGTCCGGCCCCGGCTGCCCCGACGGGTCCCGCGGCCGCTCTGCGCTCCCCGCGAGGCGCGCGGCACCGGTTCCCTGCGCGGCACGAGTTGTGCCCTGACGGGATTAGTCATCCCGTACCGTGAGTCACCCTTTGAACATTTGCCGCTTCCTTCCGCATCGGCTTTTTGGGGTTTTTAAAATTCCCTTTCTCTACTGTAACTATTTACCCTCCTCTCCAAGGACATCGGGCAGCTCCTTTCCACTTCCTGCGACCACAGCCGTGCCCAGCTGCGGGCGCGGAGCCGCAGCCGGCGGCAGGAGCAGCGGGTCCCGTCGGCCCTGCCGCGGTGCCGCCGGACAGTCGGGCTGTGGCTGCTGCTCAGTCGTACCATGTGGTCCTGCCCACCGCCAGAGTTTGGTTTATGCTCCTCTTGTACCTGGAAGCAGTAGGTGCCAAAGCTGGGGCATCAAGGCTGTTCTGAAGTCCCTTCCTCTCTCTTCTCAAGACACTGCCGGGAGGGGACCAGCGCTGCGGTGGGAAGCCCCTGGTTGATGCCACAGCTGGAGCGGCTTGGGGGAACATCGCTGGGTCCCTGACTCTGGCCCCGGGCTGCTCCAAGCAGCTTCTAAAGCTGAGTGCACTTCCTTAGCAACAAGTCAATTTTTTGGGTGCTTCCTCCCCCCGCCTCCACTTCAGCTCCTCTTGGAAAGCTGCTCCTTAACCTGTGCAATGCTGGGAGATCTGCTCCCTCTGGGAGCACATTACTGCCTAGTAGCCCTTTCCCACAGCTGGCATCCACACCGCTGGCTTTCTTTGCTCAGCCAAAATTCCTGTTCCTCTCCCAGCCCTCGTTCTGCTGGAGGAAAGGGGCAGGCACGCAGGCAGCCTGCACGGCCCCATCCCCACACGTGCCAGTGCCCCAAACACAGCACGGAGGACAAAAGCAGAACCACAAAGGGGACAGTGGACAAAAGACTTTGCTATGAGGTTTTTAATATAAACCTGATGCTAGGGAGGAAAGGGAAGTGACGTTGTTACAGCATTCACCCTGAGGAACATCAGCTGTTATTGATGAGGACAAGGGCACTTTTGCACGCAGTTAATATTTCTTATTTGCTTTCTTATCGGAGGCAAAGAAAATAGCTTGGTTGTGCTGCCTGCCACAAATTGCAAATCTCTTTTTCTCACTTAGAGTGGGTTTTTGAGGCATGCGGCCTCATCATGCGAAACACAGCAATCCTTCGTGTGGTAAAAATCTTTCCTGCTCAGTTTTAGGTGAGATACAACTAGGTATCAAATGCAGAGTTTCTCTCCACTTTTACTTGGGTTAAGGTGTGTCTCTGCAGCCTGCAGTGCAGCCCGGTCACAACAGTGACCAGCACTGAGGGAATGCCTCTGCCTCCCTGCGGGCATGCAGACACACATTTGGGGCAGTAGGTGAGGAATGATGAGAACATCGAATTGTGACTGAGGTACTTTTAGCACCCACAGATGATGGGTGGGAAGTGCAGGCAGGCAGGATGCGGCCCCAAAGAGGCTGTGGTAGGTTTCCCCTCAAGGTACAAGTGCCACAGCCATTGCCCTGACTTGTGCTGGCAGCAGGCCAGGGGTGCTGGCACTGCTGGGACAGTTCCATAGCCACCCCCTCTCCCACAAGCCTGGCAGGCACAGGAAACAGCATCAACACTACCTTCTAATAGAGCAAACCGTTCAGAAATACCACTTTACTTGATAAAAAACATTATTTGCTGACCAGAAATCATGTTTTGTAGGAAATGTTCCAATCAACTCCCCTGCAGCCCCTGGGAGGTAGAGCCAGCAGGCTTGGCAAATACAGGGGCCTCTCCTCCTGCAGCAAAGGTGAAGGAGTTTTCAGATCAATTACTTTAATTATCTCATTTAGAATAACACACTTTCCACCAAGATCTTTCCAAAAGTTAAGAAAGAACAGGGAAACAGACATTTCTGCCACCACAAAATTCACACATTGTTCAGCAAGTTATGGTGTTGGGCAGATTTGGCAGTGCTCAGCAATAGTTGGCATAGCCTCAGATTTTTTATATTGTTAGTTTTTGACAGTGCTGCATTGCAAAGACACGCCAGCAGCAATAAAACCAAGAGAGAGCTTCTTTTGACCAGAAAAGAAGAACATCAAAGAAAAAAATTTTTTTTGGTTTTTCTTATATATATTCTTGTGTATGTTTTTATATATGTTCTTGTATGTGAATAGAAGTATATCTATAGTGTATCTATGTATATATATATATATAAATACATACATGCATATACACTTTACATATATGTGTATAAAACCCAGCCTGTCCCTGCTGCACTCGCCCAGTGGAGTGGGGAATCCTGCAGCCTGACAGGCACCACTAAGGAGCAACATAATTAAATGAAGAACTAGAAGGACACCTTGGGCTGTATTTTGGAAGATCACAGTCCCACTAACCAGCTATCATCCCGAGCAAAGGGTTGTCCAAACTAGCTTTTAAATTACACGCTGCAAAAATTCCTACCCAGGAAATGCTTGCATTGCTCAGTGCTAAGTCAACAACCAGCCTCGCTTCAGGATCAGGCACCTCAGCCTTGTCTCCCTCCAGAGTGTGCCCAGAAATCCAACGTGACGTTTTTCCCTTTTCACACGGCAGTAACCGCGAGGCTTGGGATCACGCAAACTAAAAGGAAAGAGAGGAACAGAGATGACAAAGTGGAAAAAGCACCCTTGCCTTGGTCCGAAGTGGCTGTTTCTGCGCGGGCTCCGTGGTGCCTCTGGGATGCGGCAGAGAGCGGCGAGCTGCAGCGGCAGAGCCCACCCAGCGCTCGCCATGGGAGCGTGCGGGCGACGCCGGCGGGAGCCGCGCTCCCGGCTCTGCCCAAGGCAGGGACACAGCGTTAATTGTGTCAGTGCTATTGCACAACACTGTTGCCTTGACACTGTGTCATGTAAAGATTTTAAACTGCCTCTTTATTAGTCATCCTCTATTCATTTTAATTGTGCCTGATAAGCAGGGCCATTTCACCTTTGTGTTCCCTGTACGCACTTACCGTGCGTATTTATGTCGCCCAAGAGACTTTCAGTCTCTTCCTGTAGCGTTGGTAGATGCAGAGGAATGAGGAGGCATTGCCATCACAGCCTGCTGGGGTTCTCGCCCGTTTTCTTGCTACCTTTTCAGAGCCCTGCTCTCCTGGGTGGACATCTCCACAGGTCTTTGATTCTGGCACCAAAAATGCTCCCACAGAGGCTTAGGTTAATGCATGGGAACCAGTAAGAAGGGATAGGCTGATTGAAACATGCACCTAATTTTTTTTCAGGATCAAGTGCTGTAGGTGTATGCTTAACACCACAGGACTCACTTTGATCTTCTCCAAGGACAGAATTTTCTATGGATTAAATTCTTGCCTCTGAATTAGGGTATTGGTTATTTAACAAAATCAAAGCTGGGAGATTAATAACTAATTTAATGCAAAGAATATAGTGAAAGTTTATGGACTATTTTAATCTCACTTGCAACATAAAATATACTGCCCAGGAGTTTGCCTGTGTGAACTCTGTCCCCGCAACTCCTTATCTAGCCTTATCTTTGTGAAGTTTGAAGTTTCACTGAAAATTCCTGGAAATAGCAGTGAATTTCCCTTCTGTGGTATTATGACCTTCTCCTCATCCCAAACATCCCCTGTGTTTGTGGTGGGAGAAGGAAGAGCCCTTTGGCCAGGGACTGCCCACCTGTAAGAGCAGTGCAGTCAGGTGACACAGCTGCTTCCCCAGCACCTGGAGTGCTGCTGGCACTGCAGGGACTGTTTGCTCAGAGCACACGTCTGCTTCAGGAAACACCCAACAGTTATCAGAGTCCTTCTCCATCTGGAGATGGATCTGTTCTCTGGGCTTATTTAGTTTCACATTAATTTTTCCCATTTAAAAAGACTCAAAGCTAGAATTCAGGTTTGAGCCACAGTCATGTGAGGAGATGAGTGAAATCCCATTCTCAATTAAGTTCAGAAAAAGGAACGGAAACGCCATTAAAGGCAGAACAAAAACCACATTTACTCCAGTGTGAACAGGATTTCCCCCCCAGCATAAGATCTTGCATCCCTGTGGTCTGAAATGAGCTACTCACTTTCCTACCAAGCATCTTTGAGGGCCACTTGGAATATTTATGCAACTGCTTAAAAGGATTAGGAATATACATGAATGAGTTAATCACCACTTAGGACAAAATTTCATCCAGACTTGTGAGAACCAACTGGAATATTTTAATTTCCATCATTCAACACCTTATTTTGTACAAAATGGTTTAAGATGGTTCTTTTATAGGCAACAGTAGTACCCAAATGATGTGTGTATTTAAGGCCCTGTATTTCCTTGTGTTGAAGTAATACCATGGCCAGAGAAATTAATGTATTTATTTGAAAAGCTGAGAAGTGCTCAAGTCATATTTTTGGCCCAGAAAAAAAATTGAAGAATACTTTTCAGGTGGCTGATCATACTTTCAAAAATAATAATTATTTTTGTAAAGGAAAAAGTGTTCTCTCTTAACTGCAGTAAAATATTCTCTGATAAGTATTCTTGTGATCTGTTATTCAGCCTAACTCAAAGAAGGGAGGGGGGGAAACTTGCACAAACAAGAGCATGGCTGCCTTCTTCTGCCCATATCCTTTCATGAGAGCATACAAGCTAAAGCTAAAGCTCTTTGACCACATTTTAGCTTGATCCCACAGGATAATGTACCTATGAATTAATTTGCTTTGATGCTTGGTTCATATCTTCTGGAGACTGTGCTGAAGACAAATTCAGACTGCTGCATTTAAATATGGGTTAAGTCACCTCTGATTAAGTTAATCAGCTACCAAGGGGCCTCTTGAACAGGGACATAAAGTAGAAACTTAATAATAATTACATTAAAGCCCCAAATCCCCCTGAATTCAGCAGGCAGAGGACAAATGAGCAGAGGGAGCACCAGGCAATGGCAACAGCTGCAGTATTGCCTTTGGATGAAGCACAGAGGAAGAGCAGACAAGTCAGTGCAGAATTACTGTCCATCATCTGCAAGTGCATCCTTCCTAATAAATCACAGTGGTTACTACTTAGCACATTAAATCCACATTGATAAACATGGATATTTCCTATTAATGCTTATGCTGATAATGAGCTTTACTCATACGAGGTGGTAACGCTTTAAAGCTTCTCGCTGGTGCTTGTCCATTCTGAGTTACTTGATCCCATACACAGCAGTTGGGAATTGTGCAGGTCAACTATTCCTTGAACTGAAGGTTTCCACTTTCCCTCTTGGGTGAACATGTTGCACATGCAGTCTTACAGAGTTTTCAACATCTTGGATTAGAGCAGCAACTGCTGACTCCAAGACAAAACTCAATGGGCTCCTGGCCAAACATGGCAAATGGAAAGTTGCCCTTGTCACCTGGACTTCCTACTACAACCCAGGATCTGAGCAGACACCCAGGTTTTACATGTGGGTGACAAAGACACATTTGTTGTGAAGGCTGTGCTGGTACAGGAGCTGCCTTCATCCATACCTCCCCATCTGTCTCCCAGCTACCGCCATCCTCCTTTTCTGTTTTGCCTGGATTGGGCTGCTATATCCTAATCTCCTCCCAAAACTGGGTAACTGGGTTGGAAAGTGGCATTAGGATGGCTATGACTCGCAGGCATTTCCAGCAGCCCCCGCTCACCCCCAGCGCAGCCTTGCTGGTGGGAAAACCTTCCCTCTGCAGAACCCCCTGCAATGGGGTGCTGAGAGAAGCTGCTGCTGATTTCACTTTGTAAGGAGAGCAAAATCTTCCTTTTCATGACCAAGTGACCCGTGTGGCCCTTTCCCAGCTCTGTACAAGAAGACATTAAAATCAAGATAATTGAAGATGGATAAGGATGCAGCATGGCATTTGTGTTGAGAAGATGGTGGGGTTGACACTTCTTCCACACCCTGATTGGCAGAGACTGAGGAAATAATGCAAGAACATCTGTGTATGTAGCTGACACCATGCAAACTCACTCACAGCAAACAACCACTGTGGAAAGAGCAGGCATAGTTTGACAGCCAGATTATAAAGGTCAAGCAGTGGTTTTTTTAAGCACAAGCTGTGCTGGTGGTTCTTTAGAAGAACTAAGCAGCCTGATGGTCTTGAGGGACCACTGACGACACAGCCCAACACTGGAAAGGACAGAAGCTTGGAGCACAAGCCCCAGGGCAGAACTCTACAAAAACCTCCCTTCAGGGTCTTTTAGGATACACAGAAAAGGTGTGTCCTTCATCCCAGGTGCACCAAAATCAACAGGGTTCTTGGGTAATTTCCACTGTTTTCCTTCTGCCTTTTTCAAAAACACAGAAACTTTCTAAATAATTTCATGAATGCATAAAACAGGTGGACTGATATTCAACAGAGAATTTGCCCAGGGAGCAGGATGGACATGGACTGAAAGCCTCACATGTTGCTGAGGCTGTGCCACTCTGCTCATACCTAAACAAAAGCAAGTTAAATTTCAAGTCTATGAGATTTTATCCCTGTGTTTTACCCCAAAATGATACTGAAATGTGCCAAAAATTATTCAGAACTGCGTGGGATGTTACTGCACTCTCTACTCACAGAAAAGCACATGGTTTTTCTGGGCACAGGGGAGGTGCTGAACACCATCAGTGAATTGATTATGATGCTAGAAACTAGTATTATGTGACAGATTTTGTCTACAAGCAATGTTGCAAAAAGTCATCCCTAATAAGAAGAAATGAACCTCTGACTAACCTGGGGAAATCAGGTTCCATTATGCAGCTCTAAGTGATGGCATTTTTGTGTGTCTGTAGAAAATGAGTATACGAGACAGCTGGAATTTCCTCATCCAAATGGAAATATCAAGATCAGTTTTGGTCAGGGCTTGGGAATGAGAAACTGGGATTGGAGAGGGGAGCTATCTAGTGAACATGTTTTCCTGAAACTCCGGAAGTATTTTACAGAAGTAAGACCTGTGAAAAATTGATTGCATTTTTGGTTTTTGGACTTGGCTCTTCACTTGGCCCAGTTATGGTGGTGATCATGTGGGTAGTTATGTACTGCCACACTTCTCATCCTGGCCCCAAACCTTCACTGCACCCCAACTGTCTTAGAAACAGTTTCTGGTTCTGTCCTCATTAAGAAACCCCCTCTTATGTCTTATTCTGGGAGAACATCCATCTTGTCTGGCAAGCCAAGCAGCACCTTCCCAGCACATTTGCAGGCAGCCAGATGAGCCTGATGAGGTCTGTGGTGTGGGTCTGGTTTTTTTAAGATTTTGGGTTTGGTGGGTTGTTTTTGGTTTTTTGTTTGTATGGTTTTGTTTGTTTTTTCTTTGTTTTGTTGGTTTGGTTTTTTTTTCAATTTCAGCACAGTATGCAAACAATATAGTTCTGCAGAACAGAGCCTGAGGGGTCTTAGAGCCCTGCAAACCACTTTTAGGAAAATGCTAGCTTACAACAAATTTCTTTTCAATAAAGCAAAAGTCTGTCCTTCTTTGGATCACTGTTGTCAGAGTGACATTTAGTTTCCCTGAGTTTTCATCCTTCCCTTGTCCATTTAATACATCTGCCTGCCCTTAACCCTGGTGGTGGTGCTAGTTTGCAGATAAGTAATTTCAGCCGAGGAAAAACAAGAGCAAGAGACTCCAAAACCAATTTTTTAAAAGTGCATTGTTTCTTCTAGAGCTTCAGTCCTTTCAGTGGCGGTGCTTTGGGTGACCTGCATTAAACAGCGCTCGCAGAGCACTACAAAAGCAGCACTCACTGTGGGTTTGCTGCCCTGTCATCATCTCCTTCAGTGAATTCAGACACCATGCAGTACCACATACCTGGCACAGATAGTGTCACTAGCACAGCAACTGGTGAGTGAATCATAATGAAACTATGAAGAGGAAACCTGTCACAAGCCAAAGGAAACACTTGCTTTTCAGTGGAGTGTTTCATCTCCCTATGAGGGCTGAAGCTAAGGATGCTGATGAGAGAATTAACTTGTGCCCTGGTCACTAAATGTAGCTTTTTATGCAGTTATTTACTGCATTAAAAATTGATGGTTCTGTTGCCATGGGAAATATGAATACTTGTCATGACAACTGCAGCAGTGTGTGGCACATAATCCACTTCACACAGAGCATCTTCCAAAGGAACTGCTCCCATTCATACATCCTACAAAATCCTGTGTCCTTGAGAGCAATTCAGTGTGTGTTTTTCAGGCACAGTTGTTAATTCTTTTGCACTTTCCTTGTGGCATATTTCCTTGTGTCTAATATTACTTATTACTTGGTTCTTACATACTCCTTTCAGTAACAGATCTGAAAGCACTTTGCAAAGCTAATCTCTACAAAAAACTTCTCTGTTTATTTTATAGATGAGCAGTTCAGGCAAAAAAAAGAAAAAAAAACCATGTGAGTTCCCACAGAACAGCAGGATCAGGACTGGTGTTTGCACCCACATCACTTGGGCCAGTAACAGGAGCATGGCTCTCATTGCAAGAAGGTGGGATGAACTCTGCAGCCAAAATCAGCACCATCAGGGCAGAACAGCTGCTGGGGAAAACTTCAGTGAGCCCAGTGAATTTGTACCTCTGATTAGACAGGAACAACATGCCACAGTGATCTCCCTGACCCCTCTTTTGGGGTGCAGCTGGGTGGCTGCATGACTGCTGGACACTGTAGGCAGTTTGGGCAAGAAGGGCACTCCCCGCGCCAGCCAGACCTCTGCAGGGAAAGGACTGCACTCCCTGTAGCATTTTGTTCCACAAGAAAACATCTTTCCCCATTCACACAGAGGAGCTGTGCATGCTGCTGCTGATCAGAGCTGTGCACATTAAAATAGAGCACATGCTGTCTCTGCTGTGTTCATCCTGGTCAACCTGCAGCTGCAAGCACCCTGCAAGCCTGCACTGCCCTTTGGCAGAAGGACTTCCTCGAGCCAAACCTCGTGCTGCTCCCCAACAGGCACAACCGGTGACACAGGGTGAGCAAACGCCACCAGTTTGGGTGGCCAGGTTGCACTTACTTGATCCTAAGAATTCACTGAAACCCTGCCATGCCTGGTCCACTAGTGGAGCATGGAGTTTTCTAAAGTTATTTACCTTAAAATAATTTCTGGAGGGGAAAAAAAAAAGAAAGCAACGAATTATGATCAAGAGTTATGAGTAACCTGGAACACTGAGAATGTTCTTGGAGTAAATATGTGACTGAGAAAACCATTACCAACACAGACAATAATTATTCTGGCTATTTACCTCTTAACCTTGCCAGACATGTTCAATAGTGCATAAGTGACATCTCTCCTTTATCACAAAGTTTAGCCTGGAGGGAAACTCTCTCTCTTTGAGTTCCCGACGTTAACAATGTTGCTTTTGGCTTTGGATCTATTTCCTTACTTTAAAAAACAGCATTGACAATTTTTTTCCACTGTTTAATTTGCGTAGTCACAGTAATTAAATATGAATCTTCAAATATTGCTTGACATGTTGTAGATTTATCATCAGTGAAACAGTCTTCTGCCCATTTCCATAATTATTGCTGTTCAGAACAAAATGGTTATGCACTGAAAGACTGGCAATTTTCTCCTTTTAGTTAAGTTCTCAGTTGTTTGCCCTTTTGGCTGTGCTGCACAGAAGTTTCGTTTCATAATTAAATTAATTTCCATTCGCATATGGTGGCAATAGTTTCCAATTTTTTTTATTTTTTATTTTACTTTAAATTGTTTCTTAAGATGTGGACTCCAGTATGTACTGCAAGGAGCCAACGTATCCTCTAACAGCATCTTAGGAGACACTTGCTCTGATGTGGCCCTGAATGAGTAACAGGACCATATAAATCACCTGGATATTTCAGTTATATATGGTGGCCTTGATGGCCAAGACAGTCTTGCCTGATTGGTGTATTTAACCCTTCCTGCTTGCATGGGTGGTAAATTTTGCAAAGAATTAACAGTGACTTCAGGCCTTTGTTCATACTGAAGGGTTGGGTTTTTTCCATCTCTGTGCTGAGCACTTTTACATAATGACTGCCCACCAGCTCTGTGTGTTTTCTTCAACTTGTATTCCCTGGACAGACCAGTTTTGCACTAAAGAGGAAAGATGAAAGGAGAAGTACTTTTGGGCATCCGTAAACCCTGGCAGAGCAGCCTGTGCGATTTCCATGCCTCAGAAAGTGCTGGGCAAAGTGCTCTCCATCCTAACTCCCCAAGCAAGTGGCTGACTAAATGTTACCTGTCCATCAGTTGTGTTGTTACACCAGCTGTTCTCAGAGTCTCTGCCTAAGTGTACATGTGTTTGTATCTGCTCAGAAACCCTTTTGGCTGTCTTCTCCTTGGTAAATAAATATGTAACTCCTTGTGAACAAAATCTCATCAGATTGAAGAAGCCTCTTAAGAACGGCTGAGGTATGAGAACTAGTACAAAAAGCTGCAGACAGGTTGAAATACTTAACGTGATAAGAAGGCCCAGCGATTTTTTTCACTAAAAATCAGTATTTCATTCTAGGGGCCAGGTTACCCTTTCATCTATAAAGGTGAGAAAGGAACAGGCTGTTCCTGTTGGCTGTGCCTTTCATATACCCCCAGCAAGCACAGCTCTCAGTGTCTCACCACTCTGCAGTCTCCGGGTGCTCCTGGGGGGGTCCTGCATGGGCACTGCAGTCACTCCTCAACGCAGCTGGTGTTCATGCTGAGGGCCCAGGGGCTTACAGTGGTGGGGCCAAAGGAGAAGAGAGATTAAAAACATGACCTTTACATTAGGAGGGAGCAAGGAGTTTTTTCCCAGCCATGACTAAAGCCAAGCTTTTCACTTCCTGCCTGTGTATGCCTGGGAATCACCCCTGGTGCCTGGACTGGAGCAAAAGCCCTCCTGATTCATCCAGGCCTGCAGCTCCTGCCCTCCTGGTGGGAACATGCAGCACATGGTCTCATGCAGCTCCTGAACTTCTCATCACACGTCTCAGGGTTTCATCATATCCCCTGAGAACTAGGAGAGCATTTCTTCATTTCACAGGAGTCAGATCAGTCCTCTTTGAAAAGCAGCTTTCATCACAGATTAGTGACTGTGAGACTATAGCTTTGGGGTTTTTTTTTAATCATCATACTCAGCACGGGATAGAGTTACAGCTGGTGGTGAAGATGGGCAAACCTCAACTTTTCAACAGGTTTCATCTAAAAGAAGGACTTACAATTTGAAGTAATGAACCAATTGACTTTGTAATTTTCTGCCAGTCACAGGCAAAATCCGTTGTCCATGTGAACATCAGGTGCTTTTGCTATCACTGATCAAAATACACAGGGGCCTGGGAGCAGTGAAATGATTTCTGAGGAACAGCTCCTCCTCCTCCCTCCATGAAGGCCTGGAGATCTCCCTGTGCATGGCCAACGTTCAGCTGCATGTTTCTATTTCAGGTCTCGGCTGCTGGAGCTGCCTGGAGCAGTTGATCAGCTTACCTACTGTCTTGCCAGGATCAGGGCTTGAATGGCAGTGACCCAACCCAGATAAGTCTAAGGTTGTGCTGACAGATTGTGGAAGAGAGGGAGCTGAGAGAACTTCTCCTCTCTACGGCAATAGCTTGGTTTTTATTGTTCAGATTTCCAGACCCAGAGACCTTAGCGTAGTGGCTTCTGCCCATCCATTAATTATAAGAAGAATGAAAGGTCTGTTTGGTTTTTTTTGGGGGGCTGCTTTTCTGGATCAGAAGGTGGAGCCCATTCTTTTGAACATGGGTCTTTCCTATACCAAGTCATCTAGAGAGTGGACTTCAAAAGCTGCCCCTTTACCAGGAGCAATGCAAGCTTTCCTCTGCCCAGGCCAAATCAGGGGTCTGATGTGCAGCTTCCCCTGCCCACAGTGGCTGCAGCATTGGCATACTGCACAGTGAACAGAAATAAGATGCAAAAGCATTTGCATCCTGTGTAGTGGATGCTGGAAATGTGGGTATCCACAGGACAGACCCCTCATCCTGAGGCTGACTGGCAGAGCCGAGGCATTCCAGATAGTGCTTCTTTGTCATCCTTGGAAGAATAATTTCCTCCTTTATGCAGCTTTACTGCTGTTCACAGCTACAAAGGGATGGCCCTTCTAGCAGGGCCTGTTGTGATGGAGCAAGGGGTAAGGGCTTTAAACTAAAAAAATGTTGATTTAGACAACAACGTTTTTACAAAGAGGGTGGTGAAACACTCTGGTTTCCCAGAGAGGTGCTGGATGCCCTGTGCCCAGAAACATTCAAGGTCAGGTTGGACAGGGCTCTGAGCAAACTGATCTAGTTGGAGGCGTCCCTACTTAGTGCAGTGGGGTTGGACCAGATGACCTTTAAAAGTCTTCTCCAACCCAAACTATTCCATGAGTCAGTGATCCTATGACTTTATGTCTCTGTATCGTGACCTTTCCTCATTCAGACGAGTGCAAGCAAATGAGCATTTTGCCTGTTCTAACAAACAAGAGCCAGGATGCACATGCTAGAAACAAATACTGAATTTTTCATAGAACGAAACTGCCTGTGTGGGACTCAGCCTCGTCATGGGGGCTCATTTAAACATGACCTCTAAAGCTGAAAAGTGTTGCCTTGGAGAATGTTTTGGAATAATATGCACTGTGGATCAGTAAAGATGAGACACTGAACTTTGCATAAGTCTGACACTTGTAAAAATAAGGCTGAACAACCAGGCAGTATTTTTTACTACAAAAATGGTATTGCTTACACTTCCCAGAGGGTGAGGTGTCCCTTCCTTCATGAAGTCTGGTGGGGAGAGAACTGAATCACATTTTCTTAAAATCTTCTCAGAATGGTAATAGAAGGGACCTTTGCTTCTGTGTCCTCATAAAACATATAATGGGCAAAATTTTAGAGGGAAATAAGCATTTGTGAATATCAATTCTCTGCTGGGAGAGATAACTGTGTGCTGGGAAGGAACTGTCTCTCTTAGGCTCCCCTGCATGTTTGAGCACTGGATTTTACTTTTTTTTGGGACTGCAGGGCCTGAGGTTTTTTTTTAGATTAGCTTGGAAGGTATAACCAAGGTTTTCAGCCAGGCATATGACTGCATTTTATGTGCAATTTAAAATGGGAGCAAGTAGAGCTATATCCTCTGACCAAAGAAAAAGACAGCAGAAATCTTCAGGCAGAATTCTCTTCTTAGATCTACCTACGCTGCACACAGTGATGGCAAAAAACAGCATCTTCTGTGCCGCTTGCAGGGAGAATGCAGCTTGAAAACAGATGCCCAAAGCACATATCTCAGATGAATATATTTAGCCTAGAAGTGTTTCAGACTGAGAAGTGATCATGCAAAATACATTTTCCTTCCTAGTATTATTTTAGTAAATAAGGAGGAAAATTTTTATCCCACTTACTATTATAGATAAACTGGTTAAAGTGGGGATGAAGGAGTAGCTTTGGGTGTGCACTGATAGGAAGTACTGTGACATCAGTGTACTCAAACTCTTAGATCTTAATTTCTGATTCGATGGTTAATGAATGAAGCAGAGCTTTCAGCTTTAAGCCTTTTTGGGGGAAAGGAACAGCTAAACTCCAGGAGTGGGAAACTTGTTCATTTAGTTAATCAGGTAGAATTTTCAGTGCAAATTATCAAGTGATAATTTTCAGTGAAAGGTGATACATAAAACTTCAGAGGGTTGATTGTTTCATTTGAAAGAAGTAGACAAGTGTGTGAAAAATTACCTGTAAAAGAGAGAGACCTGTGGAGATTTTAGGAGACCCATCTAAGGGGGGGAAAAGATAGGCCCCCAAGGCTCATACCAGCAGATACACTCATGCAGTGTTGCCATCAGTGCTGCCAGGACATTGGGTGTGCCCATCCATTCCTTACATCGCTTCCTAAGTACCTCACTACTGCTGCCTGCTGTTCCCACCATGCCAAATGGAGGGTTTTTCTCAAGAACATACTTCCAGGTGTTGCCACAGCACCACAAGTTTGCAAAGTATGTAGATCATTGCTAATGTTCCATCAAAATTAATCAATATCCTTCAATATGGGAAACAACTGGCCTAGTCTGAGAAGTCCAGTGTAGACAGTCTTGAGCAGCCTGTCCCTAACCTTGTCAAAAAGGACAAGCTGAGTCCTAAATTCACCTGAGGGAAAGTGACAAAGTGCAGAGGATACTAGAGCAGAGTAAATCACAGAATCATGGAATGGCTGGGGAAGAAGGGACCTTTGGAGATCATAGAGTCCAACTCTCCTGCTAAAGCAGTTTCACCCAGAGGAGTTTGCACGGGCTTGCATCCAGGAGGGTTTTGAATATCACCACAGAAGGAGGCTCCACAACCTCTCTGGGCAGCACAGCACATATTCAGAACAGAACACATTTTCTAGTTACTTGATCGCTCCATTACAGAATAGAACTAATAGACCTAAACAAAAATGCCATGGAGCAGGCTGTGCTGTGGCTAGTCAGAACTGTAGGATCTGGCAGAGAAGAAGCACCACTGAACATGTAAAAACTAAGCAGGGGAACATCCTCTCCTCTGGTAACAGAATAGGGTGAGGTTTGGCCTGATAAAATGGGTTGGTTTGGCTGATAGAATAGCTGGGTTTTTATCTAAATATATTATTATGCCCAAGTGAGCTGGCAATTATATTTTCATCACTGATTACATGCATTGCTCAGAAATTGCTCCTTTCAGTCACCGGGTACCATCCCAGGGGATACTCCACCAGACCCAGCTCAGGAACTTTTGCTGCTTAACATCCCTTCTCGAAGCCAAGAGCCCACCTCTTTTGCAAAACCAAGCCACTTTCACACCAGGAGGACTGGAGCTGCATTTCCTTTCCCTTTGCCAGGGCTCTGGGGATCTCCATCTCCATGTGCCTGATGAGTCAAACTTGCTTCCCAGTGCCACTGAGAAAAATGATTAGGCTGCATGGGGAAACCCTGCCTCCCTGGGGGTCCCTGCTCAGGCCCTGCCTCTGCCACAGGCAGGTGTGCCTGCCCAGGGGTGGCACTTCCCTTGCTCCATCCCCTGAGCTGGTTCCCAAACCTGGCTTGCTGCCGCTGCCACCTGAGGCCTGTGGCAAAGCATTTGCTGTATGCAGAGTGCCAGGGAAGTAAAGGGTTTCCTTCGTGCCAGAAAATCACTTGTTTTTGCAGGCATTTAAGGCACGGTGTGTGCAGGTGGGGTTTGCAGTGCTTCACCTGTGCCAAAAGGCAGCCAAAGAGTTTGTGTTTGGACTGATCTGTATCTGCACAGAAGACATCACAACGAAACAGGAGGGTGAGGGACTGTGGGCAAACCACCACATGAGCCATGAGCCATAAGGAAGTGGCTGCCAGCTGTACATGTTACAATATATCACTTGCTGACAGGCAAAACTTCCCTTCCAGGGCCACTTATTCTCTAGGATAAACTCCTGTTCTCCATGAGGATCCTGTAAACACTTCCTGGGTGGGGAAGCAGACATCAGGAAGACAACGATGACACAATATAATGAAAACAATTTAGGGATTGCTTAGCACAGAGTGAAGGACACAAGAACTCAGCAAGTTTGAAACACTACTGTAATAACGAAGAACACAAGTGAGAGGAGTCTTTTCCTTGTGGTATCACTGCAAAAAACTTCCTGTCTCTCACATTGCTCTGCTTAAGTCAGCTTTGCACTGGGAACAGCCACTGGCAAGATGACAGCCTACACTTTGCTCCTTAATCTTATTGGCACATTTAGTTGGCCAGAGATTAATTAATACTACATTGATTTATAGCTGCAATCATGAAGGATGTGAAAGTTCTAAGAATGACTTGCAAAGTCTAGATCCATGACATTTCCTCTCATTTTCTACTGCCCAAAATTTCTTTTGAAGCCTTCAAAACATCCCTGACCCCTCCGGGCTGAAATTTGGAGGTAGGATGACTGCATAAGTGCATTGGGAAATAATACTTAGTGATGGACAAACCTGAATCAATTTGTCCTCTCAGCTCCTTTGGGATGTGGGTTAGCCAGCAGAGCCAGAAGTTGTGCAATCCCTGGATTGCCTGACTGCCGCACTGCCCAAGTCCAGCGTGCAGGGAGGTGGCTGTTGGTGCCTGTGCAATGGGGGGAAGTGTCCATTCTGAATCAAATCTAAAAACTCTTCCTCAGCACTCCTGGGACACACATGGTGATGACTGTGCCTGATGGCTTCAGCTTGGGAAGCAGGTAGGACAAGCCTGGCAAGGAACCGACCCACAAGAGGCCTTGCACCATGTGCAGTGCAGCCTGACCCTTCTCTTCTCACCTGTTCCCTTGACTGTGCATCCTGATGTCTGATGGCAGCTGTTTTTTCAATAATAAAGCAAATACAAATAGCCTGTTGAAGGTGGATGAGACTGATGGGGGCCTGAGTACATCAGCCCTACACACAGAAAAAACTGAAGCTGGTTCTACCAAGCAGCAGAGCTTACCGTCTGAATAATTCCTTTAACTACAGCGCAACTCTACCGTGACGTGGATTTCAAGCCAAAAGTGAGGAATGTTTCAAAGGGCCTTAATGACAGGGGAACTTGGATTCTCTCTGTAAATCACAAGGGGCTGCATCCTTCAGAAGGCAGGGATGTACATGCTTCGGTGGAAAGAAAGTTGTTGCTTTTTGGAAATGTCACACATTACTTTCGCTTTTTCAAGCACACTGAGATACAGCCAGGGAAAGTACCAGCTAGGAGGAAAATTATGACTCTGTTGAATAACTGTCTGGCCAATAGGATCTCCATAAACCATTATTCAGATATGCCCTGTTCACACCTATCACCAACTAATTGCAACATGACTATAAGATCACCAGGACCATATTGACATGAGAGGAAGTGATTATGAACACAGAGCTTCCTAAGAAGCAAGGACTGTCCCACTTTTCACAATGATGTTGGAGAACAGAAATCTCTGCGGAGCTCTAATGGGCTACAGGGGTGAACTGACAATAAGCACTCTTTAATTAAGCTCTTTGAGAAAGTCAGGCTCCCGCTGGGCTTGTTGTGAGAGCAGCAAAGCTCCTGATTTACAGCAATTCAGTGCCCAAGCTTCCTAATACTGATGTAGGACACCAAATCACCAAGACCTCTTCAGTGTAATTAAAGGCAGGATGTGCTCCTGGCTGGCATATCCCAGCTCTGAATGGGAATGCAGTCAGGGGTATTCCTGGGGTTTGTCCTGTAGCTTGCATGGTCTATGCTATATAATAGGTTGCACTGGTGATGGTAAAAGCTCAGTCAATTAGAAAATGGGAAGAAATAGTGATGGGGCAATAATTCAGGATCTTCCAAGTTCTGACCTTGCCACAAACTTGCTGCAAAGTTTTGAGAAGCCTGAAGTTTCCATTTTCCTCTTTTACATCAGGAAAATGGAAAAAATAATTAAGTCCATTGGCATGCAGGGGTTAATTAGTTATGGCTTGATTTTCAGAAATGCTAAGGAAATTTCAACTAAGTCTTGGCACTCTTTATCTTTGAAAAATCAGGCCAAAGAGTGTTATATTTCTTGCAGCGTTTCTTTATAAAGGGAATATTGCTCCTATATGCCAAATCTATCTTGGCCATCCCATCAGGGCTCTAAGCATTGGTGCAGCACATGCAATGTCTGCAGTAACTCCTCCCTGCACTGGTGCTGGAGCACACACAGAGCACTGGACACACCACGCGCCTGTGGGGCCTGTGACCGCTGGCCACTCCATGCTGTCCTTACGTGGGGTACCCGAGGAGGTGCTGCTAGTGTCTCTGGCTGGAGCACATCTGAGCTGGCCACCAGCACATTAAAATGTCTGTCTGTCTGCACTTGGAACTGCCCTGCACGTGAGGATCTGATCTAAACTCTGATGAGCCACAATGATCTGTGCAAACTGAATTGATTTGGGAATTTTAACTTCAACTTCCAGACGCTGACTCTCATAATGCCTTTATATGTACTAAATAGGAGGACTCCCTACTCAGAAATGTTCCTTGCAGGGAATACTAGCACTTTCTAGACTGCAGTCAAGTTGGCCCTAAGCCTTTTCTCTGGCAAGCCCAGCTGGTGGAAGTTGTGGACACTTTACCAACTTCTGCATTTTCCAATGCCTCTGTCACTCTTGTTCCTGTGCAGACTTTCATCATCCTTCTTGAATTAAAGGAAGGCTTGCATGAACAGAAGTAATATCACTTAATATCCCTGACTGTAGTCCTTCTAAATAATGCACTGTGACTATTTAACTGTGACTCCTAAAGTCTTGTTCAGAGTCATTACTTTCAATCCTGTGAGCCTGCTTTTCCCATCTGTTTCTTTTGATGCATGATTCTCTATCAGCTCACACCCACGTGCTTGCCATAGGCAGTTATTCCCTTAATATTACCTTATGGGGCTAAAAAAAACCCAGGGGAAAAAAAACCCCCTGCATAGTTTGAATCACCATTATAATTGCTTTCTCATCAGAAAAACTGTGTCAACATTATCAAAAAAAAAAANTTTCAGTTTTCTGCTTTGGTGCAAAAATACCATGGGACAGAAAATGCCACCAAGAAAATCTTGGTACAATTACAACCCTCAAGGTCACAACTGTGCTGTGGCCAGTGGGATTCTTTTGTAGGTGAAGTTACTCCCTGTGCAGAAGCCAATCTGAGGCATTTGTCCCAAAAATTCTTCATAAATTGATTCCCTGCAGCAGCTAGGGTGCTCTTTTACTCAATACTGAATTTCAGTCTGTGTGCATATCAGATGAGTAAGATTTGGTTCAGTGACAGAGTCTGAAGGGAAATTTTTTTTCAAGCTGTGTGATGTGCAAAAACACCCAACCCATCAAGAAGAAAGACATGAAAAAAACAATAGAGAAACCAAAAGCATAAAGGAGGAATAAAGACATCCTTTGGGATAAGGCAATGGAACATGTGTGGGTGGAAAAGCACACAGGAGAGGTATGGAAAGTATTCAAAGAGAAATTACCGTATGCCCAATGGTTATGTGTGCCATTGAGCTATAAATACTTCAGGACTGAAGACAAGGGTAAAATTTATACAAGCAAGTGGAAAAAGTCATCTGATGTAAGGTGAAGCTCTCTAAAAGCATAGGAAAATTGAAAAAATTGAGGTGGAGAATGGAAAGACAAACTAGTTAATGACACGAAGAGAGCAGGACCAAAACCACATTTGGCTCTTCCATGTACGGGTGTGTGTTTACCAAAACCTTACTGTTTTCAACCCTGGTGTCACTGTGAAAGAGAGGATTTCAGAAGCAGCCACATCACAAAGGCTCAGACACCCTTCAGAGCCACCCTGACAACACCTCCTGGTCATCCTGTCTTTCTCCTGCTGCTCGCTGGATCCACCACTGCCTCCAGCACCACCTTACACTTGACACTCCAGTGGGTCCTGACTGCTGATTTCTTCTATATTTTTTTAGCATCAAAGGGGCCCAGTGCCTCCATGTGCCTGAGAGCAAGCAGAGCTACAAATCAGTAGCCAAGGCTGGCTCTTAGAATTATCATTGCTGACTGCACTCACTTCTGTTTGCCCAGCAGCAAACACCTGCCTATTGACCCTTATAAGCAGGAATTTCATGGCCCCAGGTGATGGATGTGAGTGTGCAAATAAAATGTTGCAAGTCCTGTAACTATCACTACACATGGAGAACCACATACAAGACCTATGCCCAGAGGTGTGAATAACTTCCAGCAAGGGTAATCATACATTACCTCAAGGAATTCAGGCTCCCCAGGGCAGGATTCATCTCAACCAAACTAAATTATTTAAGAACTCAGTGCTTACTCCCAGTTAATTGTGCTGACTTGTTTCTAGAAACAGTGGAGGGAAAAAGGCTCCTTCAAAGACTTTGACTCAGAGGCATGAAGATTGCATACAATTTCTCTTGCCATGGCAGATTGTTGGGCAAGGCATGGGAGGCTGCCGGGTGACTTCCTCACTGCAGGAAATTCTGTTTTCCAGAAATGGTTGTGCTGTTGTAATATTTTGGGGAGGTGTGTCAAGAGCCGAGAAGGAACATTTTACAGAAGGGGTTGAAATGCATCTTCAAACTCCCTTGGACCTACCGCAAGCAGCTGTACACTGAGGCCCTGTGAAAGTTGATCCCAACAAGAGACACTTTCCCATCAGTGTCCCTCCACCACGGGCAAGTACATCCCCCCTCTGTTTAGCTGAGCAGGCTCTCTGGGTGAGATCAGCCCCCACACAGAAGGAACACGAGCCACATGTGCAGCTGTGCTTTGCCCTGAGCAGCAGGCAGGCGAAAGCCGAGCTTGGCTGCCCGCTCCCTCCTCTGTCCTACTTGCTTTGCTGTGATTACATAAGCAGCATTTGCCTGGCTCCTACTTTCTCATTTCCTTTGCTTGTTTTCTGATTTTTAGGACACTCTTTTGCTCGAGTTACACTGACCTCTTTTGCGAGAGAGGGTACCATATTTTCTGACTAAAGCCTCTTATCTTTAATAACCCGGCATATTTACTCTCCAAGTCAATAGACAGACTTGGGAATTCTTTTAATTAGAAAAGCAACCACTCTAATCAATAGTGAAATCTGAAAGCCCCATGTAACAGAGAAGCAGCTATGCAGAAATCTAGACCATCCACAAGCAAGACAGACACCTACAACAAGTGTCACATTCATTTTCTCCTTTTCATTCAGCAGTGGAAAATATGTGAACATATTGCAGGGCATCCAAATGACCCTAAACACAGTCATCTGTGAGAAGTTCTGCTTTAGTTATAGTCAAATAAAAAACCAGCAGCATCACTAAAAATGCTGGGTGCCAGTTAATAAGTTCCACAATCCTCCCTCCACTCTGGCCACTGTGGTTTAACCATGCAGCCGTGGGTGACTGTCAGCAGCACAGTGGCTTATCTGCCTTGGCTAGGAGCTTATCAAACACAAGCTGAGGGTTTCCTTCTCAGATGTGTGGCACAGGTGGCAGCTGATGCAATGGCACAGATAGCCAAACTCCCAGCCCAGCCAGCTGGCATGAAGATGGATTTTCTCTTTAAATCATGACATGGCCAGGTTAACTCAGAAGCTATTTTATCCATGACATAAAAGAACTTGTGATGTGGAGGGCAGGCGTGAACAAGGAGACAGAAGACACATAGTGAGGGGACATAGGAGAGAAATGGGTTAAACCAGAAGGTAACAAAATGCACAAGGTTCAGCTTGGTCCAGGGTTCCCCTCCTCACCCTGCACAGGGACACAGCGCGTGAGGGTACGTGGGCTGCTCTCTGTGTGCATCCCAGGTACATGTTAGGATGCCAGAGGATTGCTGTAAAATCTACTTGTCATGGGCTCCTATGGAAAAAATCTGCTCCCCCAACTTTAAGCTAAGCAGCTGCCAAGCTCCTGACTGGCAAGGCTGAACACCAACCCTGGGGATTTTGCTTGTAAGCCCTTACAGAGCATGGCACTGGTTAATGAGCGCTGAGACCCTTCTGCACCTAGCCCAGCATGATGGTGCTTCTCTGCTCAAAGAGAATGGAAGATTAATCATATGTTAAAAATGACTATTCAAAAGATATTCTATGACATAAATACCCAGACTGACAGCAGACCGTTCAGCAACATGTCCGAATCCTCTTCCTCTTCACGAGAAGAACAGAAACCGCTTCTCAAACAAATGAGAAAAAGACTTTTGTATTGCTTTGTTGCAGAGAAGAATCAACTGATGACAGCAGACATTAAAAAAACAGCTCCATGCTTAATTATAATCCTTCTGGAGCAACCAGGATGGCTTCAGATTATTTTACATAACTGTGTTAAATCCCCCCTGAGAATTATTCTCCTCCTACACTCCAGGGTGCCTGAGCTTAAAAGATGGCCAGTTATTTAACAGGCTTGTCAGTAGCTTAAAAATGTACCAGCACTTGCTGCAAAACAACAATTCCAGGTGGGTTTATTTCATTATCTTCACAGACCCTCTACAATGGGCAGGAAATTGTTCTTTGATGGTGCATTTTATTTCAAAATGCGTATTGCACCTGTGTATTTAAATTGTAATGAACATAAAACACACACACACACACACACATATATATATATGGCCAAAGCTTGGAGTACCCTTTTTGAGCAGTACTTGCTGTAGTAGCCTTGCAAAACTTTACAAGTCAGCTTGCATAAAGACAGCATGTTTTTCTTCTATAATTTGGAAAAGGAAGAAACATCTTATTTTCCTGCATTGCCTTCCTAGAAAAAGAGAAGCTATCTGACGAACGAATAGCCTAGTATTTTGCTGGTGACTTAAAAATGCAACTGGGAAAGGGAAAGAGGAGATGATTCAGCCCCTGAGCTGAATGCTGTGATCTTTCCTTCTTGGGTTACATTTATTTGATTTTTGGTGTTTTAAGATATGTTTTTAACCACAATTCTCTGTGTTCACATAACATCAATTATGAAGATAAATAACAAAGTGAGGAAAGAACTGAATTCCTGTTCATGGACTTTTAAGCCCAGTAATTTCATGCACACCTTTGCATGCAGAGCTTTGTACTCTCAAATATTCCTCACCAGAGGATGAGACTGTGGCTGGGCTTGAGCAGGCAGAAGGACAATTTGTGTCTTCTTTCCCTCTTCTGGCCTATCTTTTCTGAGTAGAGACAGGTCTTAAGGCAGGTAGGTAAAAGAATTAATCAGTATGTGGGCTTCAGCATAGCCCAGGTATTCACTGTCATAGGGACAAGAAATGAGTACACTGGTAGCATCTTAATTTTTGTTTCCCTCCGATGATCTGGCAGCAAAGTATGTCATCTGTTGATCAAATTCTCAGTGAGTTATGCAGGGAAAAAAGTGCATATTAGCTGCAACCATGAAGATAAGTCCCAAGTGAGATGCAGCAGATCTTTCTCAGCTGCTGATAGTAACAACCAACCCAAATGTCCCACAGAGTTGTAAATGGGAGCAGAAGCCATTTCTGAACATCCCTGTGCCACCTCCAGCACCCTTGGGACTGCACCTATGAAGGCTATAGAAGCCTTTTTTATTATTATTCTTGATGTTTAATCCATCTGAGGGCTGGATGAGTGGCATTGTGCTGATGGCAAGCAGCCAGCCCCGAAAGCAGCCTTCGGAGGGACACCTACACTCTCTGCCAGCATTGACTCCCAGCTCAGGAACCTTTTAATTATAACCATAAGTGACTTCTTCCAGCAATGGAAAGAGATGTAAGTACTGGAGTTACATTGCTGCTGTGCTCAGGGTTAAATCTCATGCTGGGAAATTCAAAGGACTATCCCCCTGTGCCTCATTGCCCCAGCCTCTTCTGCCAACCACTTGCACTGAGTACCTGGGATGGGTCAGGGAATGGGAGGAGGATGCACTTTATGGATTCAGTATTACTGCCTTCTCTGTGCCCTGGCACTGGATTTTCTGTGTTCATGGCAGAGCAGAAGGGAAAATAAGCCCTGAACCTGATGACTGTCATTCTTATAATCAGGGACCAATGTGAAACCTTCAGCACTGAAACCAAAACCAAACAAGAGGGTCCATAAGCTGGTCACTAAGCGAAAAAACAATCTCCTGCAAACTGCCAGAAGGGAGTGTAGACCTCAGTGACCAGTTACAAACCGACTGAGAAGGACAGAAGTTCATCATGTCCCAGGCAAGCCTGGACTAGCTGCAGTCAGCATCCCCCAGCAGCAGACGGGCTCCAGTGCTTAGCAGAAGGGTGAGTTGAGCCTTGATGCAAACCCAGCTGTATGGGAACCTGCAGGGTCACGTCTGCTGCCAGAGTCTCTCGGCACTGCAGCTCTGCGGAGCAGCCCAGGCCTCCTTTCATGCTTGGGTGAAGCTGTTCAAGAGGATGTGCCAAAACATGGATCTCTAAGCTCAGAAGGGAAAAGGTACAAGCAGAGTTCAAGCTGACAGAGAGACTATGCCACAACAGCTGAGATGAGCATCAGGATGCATGGAAGATGGGATGGAGCCAGAGCAGCCCTGCAGTGGCCAGAGGAGCAGGCAGTGGCTAAAACACAGCTGGTTTCTCAGGAAACCTCTCTTCAGAGCTGGAGATGGCAGCAGTGGGCAGGACACTGCGCTGGCTTAGATGGATGGATGAGCAGCATGGGTGGACTGACGAAGCCAGCACTGGGACTTGCATTGTGATCTTGCGCCATGCCAGTGTCCAGTGCCCACCTCTCTCTGCATCCTGACCCGTCCCATGTACTGTGGGCTGTGTCCAACTCTGGGCCCCCACTTGCCTAGTCTCTTGGGGCTATGAGGTAGGAAAGAGGAACTCTCCTTTCCTCTCTCTTTTTCTGTATCTGTAAAAGATTTCTTCAGAAAGAATGCAAATGAACTCATCTAGAAACAAGAAACTCAAGTTTTCCGAGAACATTTTGGAGAGATTGATTTTGTGCTTCTGAAGGTGTAAATTTGGGCTTTGTGACTTCAGCAGAACTATTTTGAATTTGCCCCATATAATGAAACTGGCCATTTTGAATACAAATAGAAAATAAAACAATTGATATTAAATGCCTTCAATCCCATTTTAATGAGTTCTGTATTTCAGAGCTGGGATAAGTGCCCTCACTCTCTGCAGTTACTATAAAAGCTACATGACTACCCACTATTATTATATGTCAAAACTGACAAGGAAGTACAGAACATCATAATTGGTGTAAAGAAAGTTAAAAGTACATAGCTGATGAACTTATCTTATTCAACCTCTGGATTTGCCACTTATTTCATTCAGGGGAATAAACACACACCATTTACCCTTGTAAGTACATTGTGTCCTTTCTTCCTCATAAATCAGTCCCAGCAGGGAGCACTGCAATTGAGCTGCCAAAAAGAAAACTTTGGAAAAAGTCAAAACAAATGATTTTAAAGCTTGAGTATATTAAAAATCTACATTGTTAGTGTGACAGATTTGTGTTTTATAAATCAGGCCTCTAACCAGATTTTAAAAATGTAATGGAGCAGTCCCAATTGCCAGTGGCAGCTCAATGAGCAGGGAGTGGGGCTGTGGGGGGGTACCACACCAGAGCACTGCAAAGAGCAGCCCCAAGCAGCTGCCCCCTGTAAGAACAACGTCACTGCCACAGCACCTGCCTCATCCACCACAGGAGAAACTCACAACCAGGAAAGTGATAAAGTTCCTGAAGAAATTTAAACTCTATTCTGTAAGTTCTCACAAGGAGTTTCAGCAGCATTCCCAAAACTGGGTCTGTCTCTGAAACGTGCTGCCCCAGCTGGTGAGCAGCATTTGGCTAAGCCGTGCCTTGGTTTTGAAGTGGAGGAGACAATTCACCCCTCAGTGGGAAGGTACAAGTGGCTGGGTTGTCTCCTCTTTTGTCTGTGGTCACCTGGCAGGGATGACCCAGGGAAGCCTGCAGAGGGACCCTCCCTGGGGCACTGGCCCAGATCCAGAGAGAGGTGAGGCTTTAGGCATCTGCTGTGCCAAGTCTGAGAGGATCATTAGCCCAGGCTGCATCCTCTCACTACCCTGCTCAGTAACAAAGACACAAAATACACTCACAGCACATACTCTGAGTGCTAATTTAGGTGTTCACCAATAGTTCATGGGTACCCAAAGTATCTCCATTGACTGGACATTAAAAGACTGAAACACAAAGTCCATAGCAGTGCTGAGGTTGATCTCTGGTGGCATGAAGGCTGTTTAAATAAGTGTCAAGGAGAAAGGACATCCAAAGGATGGCCTAAAATTATCCTTGGGGGAAACAACTGAGACAAACCAAGCAGTCTGAGGTGATTTCCATAGCAGAGAAGGAGCACCATCCCTTCCTCAGAACAACCAAATGCTGCACCCAAAAATAAAGTTGCAATGTCCCAAGCACTAGGTAAGTAGTTAGGGTTAGGCTAAGCAGGTGAAATTTTCATTGAAAATAATATATTTAATATTTATGTAACTTACATTTTGCTCCTGTTCAATGGACTGCAGAAATTAAAGAGTAGAAAAACCCCAAAACTAAACCTGCATCAAGCCAGCTGCGCCTCCTGTCTGTTCAGCATGGGGTAGAGTCTTAACAAAAAAAGATTACTGTGTGGAAATGGAAAAACCATGTAAAGAAAAATGCAAATAAGCAGTGGGACTGCAGAGCCAGATCAGGGGCTGAACAGTGACCCCGAGACAAATGGAGGGGGCAGTTTTTTCTTGGATTGTCAGGAATCAGCCTGTGTGTCAACTAAACTTTTCCAGCTGTGAGTAAAGAAATAAGAAAGGCCAGAGAGGGAGGGAACCTCACAGGCTGCAAACGTCTCAGAGCTAGGTTATGGCAAGTTCTAGAAAGCATGCAGAGGAAATATAGCACCTTCCAAGGTGTACAAGGGATACAAGAGAGATAAACAGGCACTTTTGAGAAGGGCATGGAGTGATTGGGCAAGGGGGAATGGCTTTAAATTGTAAAAGAGCAGGGTTAGATTGGCAATTGAGAGAATTTCTTCTCTGTGAGGGTGGTAAGGCACTGGAATATGATGCCCAGAAAAGCTGTGGCTGCCCCATCCCTTGAGGTGTTCAAGGCCAGGTTGGATGAGACCCTGAGCAGCCTGGTCTAGTGGAAGATGTCCCTGCCCATGGCTGGGGGGTTGGAAAAATGTGATCTTTAAGGTCCCTGAGAACCCAAACCACTCTATGATTCTATGAAAGTGTCAGTGAAACAACATGAAAAACTTCCCTGCTTGTGGCCTGAACCTCATGGAAAGGCAAAAGGGATGAATGACCCACAGGCACTGTGGGGCCACAGGATGCTCAGAACAGCCCCTCACCAGTGTGGAGCAGAAGGGTCCGTGTGAATCACACCCCCTGCAGAGCTGGTCCTCCATGCATCAACCATGCATTTCTACCTGTATTACCCGTCCAAGGCAAGCCTATTATCCACCCTTGAAGAACCTCTCCTTAGTTTTTCATGGGGCAAATAGCAAAAGAACATTTTTACTTGAAACTTCAGGCAGAACTCTATATAAAACCTTTTGGTAGCATTTTTCACTGAAAACTAATAAGCCCATTTGCAAATGGCACTGCAGCTCAGTTTAATTGGTCCCCTTTTCCAGGGGAGCTCTGACCTCAAAAATCCCTGAGGGTTTTGGAATCGATCAGGATCTGTATTTTCCAGGAGAAAGCCTTATTTAAAAAGCATCTGAAAGCTGACTCTCAGCTAATCCCTTCACAACAAAAAGGCAACTTCTTTCCACCTTTTTGTCTCTCTGCTATCTTTTCCATGTCCCTGCCATTTCCTCCACTTTAATGTATATCCAAATTTTCCTCTCCATCCCCTTCTCTGTGGTCAGTTCTTAGTTAAAGGGTCAGTAAAAGATGTATTTTTGTGCTCCTTGGGAAAGGGCAGATCACAGGAAAGAAAGAACTGGGTGAGTGAGCCATGTACCCTCTCTCCATCACCAAGCACTTGAACAGGATGGCATCTCTGATCTCAGAGTACAGAAATACCAACAGCCCCTGTCTGGAAAAAGTGAATTTTCCTAAATGCTTGTGCAAACCAAAGGTTTGGAGCTGTTATTAATAGACTGGGATA
Source organism: Rhipidura dahli (assembly GCA_013399225.1). Lineage (NCBI taxonomy): Eukaryota > Metazoa > Chordata > Aves > Passeriformes > Rhipiduridae > Rhipidura > Rhipidura dahli. Next base: position 155,004 of record VXAC01000152.1, read on the forward strand.
ACTGGAAGAAAGTTCACTGTATGCACTAATGAAAATGTGTCTAAGTACTGTGAGGCTGAGAATTTCTATTTTGAGAGGATGTGGGTAGTTAAGTAACCCCTGCCTGCTTGTGTCAGAGCAACAGTGGCAAGTGCCCTGCCTGCAAAAAACCCCAAGCCACAGAGGAATGAAATAAAGTCCCTGAAGCAGAGCCTTTCAGCTGAGGGAGATCCAGAGGGCAATCAAAAATCTGAATGGACGGACAACCACACATTGCTAGGGTAAACCCAGCCAAGCCTGGGGCAGAAGGGAGCAGGGAAGTAGCAGAAGTGCAGGACAGACTGACCTAGGGCAGGAGGTGTGGGACACCCCACCAAAATCACAGGGGGCTCTTCAGGTGGGTGTTGTGCAATTATTCCTATTGGGGTTCAGATGTGGAGCTGGAATTATTGGCTCTTCCTCAGCCATCAAATCCTACAAGCAGTCAGAGAGCCCCGAGCTGCTGCATGTAGGCTCAGCTGTGGCTCCAAGAGCAGACCTCAAAGCTGGGCAGCCTCCCTTGGACATGCCCCCTGCAATGCCAGCCCCATTTCAAACCTTGTTATCAGGCAACACAAAATCAAAAGGGGTGAGGACAAGGAGTAGAAAAGAGAATGATTTATACAATTTTAGGCAAAATATAGATAAAACTGCTTTTGGTTGCCACACAGCCCAGGGAAGAGGCTGTTCAGGGCTCACTGTACTTACTTGTCCACTATTCCATCACTGTGGGCTTTGGCAAATCTGAGGGCAAGGTGACTAGATGCTGCAACCATGCTCAAACTCTCCTTGAAAATGGCTGATTTTCCCAATTTCCAGCTAACCTACCTAACATGGTGCTTCATGGGGGACAATTAAATAGCCAGAAACAACAGGCATGTAGATAGCCTGAGCTCTTAAGACTTTTCTATGAGTCTAGTATTTAAAAGGTTAATTACTCCCTGCGGTGGCCAAAAAATAAAAAAAAAAAAAAAAAANAGAATTCCTTCACCTTGATCACTTCCTATTCATAACAAAAAAACAAAAACACAAAGCTACCATATTTTGTTGCAATTAAGAGCATGTGGCTAATGCTCAAGCTTGACTTTGTCCACTTAATTCATCTGGAGCACCACTGAGCATCTGGGGAGCTGCTGAGAGGTGAGCATGCCAAGAGCTGATCTAAGGATTTGATCTATATCACAGCCTCCTTCAACCTTCAAAAGAGCTGAACATTTTATTAAGGATGTCCAAGAGGATGCTTGTGATCCTTCTGTGTATAATACAGGTGCTTATCTTAATGGCATCTCCATCCATCATCAGCTCAGACTGTTCAATATAAAAAGGAAAAAACACAAGAACAGTCTAAACAGTCTAACAGTCTAACATGGGTGGATAGCAAACCCAGAGAGAAAGAAAATTCTAATCTCTCATTCATTCAAAGTAGAGATTCTCCATCTCCTCTCCCTTGGCAAGTTCCAAAATCTGAAACAAAAATATTCAATGAGGAATTCTCCATGCAGATATATTAATTATATACTGATGTAAATTCTGCAAACCACCTCCCACATCACAGACTGGTATTTCAGGTGTTAGCTGACTTGCATTTCAAACACCAGAGAGGGAATGGACATAGTGGGACTACTGACACCCTTGGGCTCTGAGTAATGAGGTCCATCAGCACCATTCCTGTGTCCAGGAGCATCGCTCAGCATCACCTCAGGTACCTGCAGGCAGTCACTCTTGGATTGGGATTAGCCATGCCATGGCCATGGAGGCAACAGAGCTGGGATCTGCCTGCAATATTTGGATCAGGTTCAACTTCACTTCTTTAAAGAGTTTAGCTACACCAAGTGCAGAGTCCTGGGGAACAGATGGAGAGGTGGAACAGGACCTGTGAGTGGGTGCAGGGCAGAGATAATGGAGGTGCTGGGCATGGAAGCAGCATAGATTTGGTGTGGCCACCACTGAGCTTGATAAGCAAGGCTGGATCCAGCCTTGATTTCTGCAAAAGTTTCCAAGTGAGTCCACGATTCCTTCTGGGAGTCTAATATAGGGCAGGGTTTCTTCATGTGAGATCAGCTCAGCAGTCACTGTGCACGGCACATGAGCTGATTTTTCCACCTGGACCTGGGAGCTCAAGCAGGTGCAGCAGGTCAGAACTTACATAAAGAGATGACCTGAAGGAATTTGTTAGAAACTGCCCTCTACAAACTTAGGGAGATTGTACAACCAGCCTCCTCTTGGTATAACAGGGGTTCTCCTCACTAACACAGAAAGAAAACACATGCCAATTTTTGGGACATCACAATGTATTATAAATGCATGGGAAAGGGAGAAATCCCCAGTTCTCATGCTTGGTTTTCATGAAACTAAAGGTTCTGGGCCAAAATTTTAGAGGTGACTACAAGGTAACACCTAAATAATTGTGGAGCTTACTGGAGTGCTGCAGAGACAGCTGTGCCATGATTTCAGTTGGAGTGAAGCTCCAGGAGCAGATGAGCAGCGATACACATCAGCCAGCAATCCAGCTCACTGAGTCTGTTTGCATTTCCTTCCCATGAGATAAAGGCTGAGCTGATGGATATGTTAGTGGTTGTCCAAGAGGGGTAAAGTCTGTTGAAAGAATTCAAAGCTCTCAGAGGAACTGAGAAAAGGGACATGGGAGATTCCTAGTCCTGCTGTTGTGGCATGACATTTGGCAGGTGTTCTTTAGGACCTGTATTTGGGAGTAGGTGCACTTTTCAGATCAGAGGAAAGACGAGCAATGTCCTATCACTGCAGTATTTCCCATTGCAGGGAATCTTCCAGGACTCAAATCTCCACCAAGAAAGCCATGGTTCAAGAGCATCTTGGAAGTGTCAGTCTTTGCTAAAATATTCCAGGTGTTTAGGGTTGTGTTCTCTTGTTCTCTGCTTTCCATTTTCGTCCAAAACTGGTGATGTTTCACAAGAGCCTGAAGGTGGGGGAGGTGGGACCTTCCTCTGGAGCTGGTGAGGACCATGGCAGAGGCTGGCTCCTGAGTGGCTGCAGTCTGGGGAGGCCAGTGCCAGGCTCTGAGTCCTACCAGGAAGGGCAGCCATGAATCCTCCTTGGAGTTCTCAGCTGGGTGAAGAAAGGTGGCAGAGGAACCAGCCAGTTTCACTTGGTCACACGTGAGAACCAAAATGGGGCTGCCCAGCCCCTGAGAAGCCCCAGCTCCCATCACTTAGAGGGGACTGCTCAAACCCCAGCTGCAAGTCACAGACCTGGGTTCAGCTCACAGAGAATTTGAATTCTGTGCTTGGCCAGCCATTGATAACAATGGTCTTTCCTGCTATAAAACCCTCGCAAACACAAACATCTGTGTGTGAACATTAGCATGGCCTTGTTTGAGGACAGAAAAAGAAAATACCTCCTTTCCCACAGCACTTGTCACAATGAATGGTAACTATGGAGCCTTTCACACTTGCTGGCAGTTTTCAGATGGAAAAAAAAATCTTAGCAGGTATAAATAAATGGGAAAGATATATAAATATATATAATATGAAGTCTCACCCTAAATTAGTGGAATACAAACATGCCTGTGTCTGAATGAAAATGCTGCAATAATAAAGGTTTTCATCTTTCTTTTCCATTTTTCAAATACTCTTGAAAGTAAATATTTGGGGTATTTTTCATATAGACAGAAAGAGAGGAAACCCATGCATCTTAGGAGCTATTATTTTTATATGCCTAAATAGCTGCTGTATTAAGATGCCAAGAAAAAACAACTGCGTATTTAGTCCCAAAACAAACTCAGTATGAGTAGAGCCAGTGCTGGCTGCTCTCCTGAGGGTCTTGGTCTAACATACTTCAGCTTTGGTTTGGAAAACCTTCTTTAGGAAGGGAAAACACCACAGCCCCATGTCTGCCTGGTTGCTTGCCTGCCTACGAACAGCCAGTCAGGGTGCTAAAGAAGGCAGTGATGGGATTGAAAAAGACACTTTCCTCCCTTCAAAAGAAAAAAAGAAAAGAGAAAAAAGTCCAGCAATTTAAAACCTGAAAAGTTTATGCACCGACTGCTGAGATGAGGCTCCCTTTGTACAGGTCACTGGACAGACATCAGATGGTAAGACCTTTTAATTGCTAACGGCCTGCTCTGGATTTCAACACATGACACAGAGATAAAGGTCTCTGTATCCTATTATCAGTCCCCTGAGCAACTGTTACATCTTATTAAGTGTAACTATAGATTCATAGATCAGAATCCTGTACATGGAGAGTATCAGGGAACCATAGAACATTTTGAGTTGGAAGGAACCTTAAAGATCATCTAGCTCCATCAGTTCTTTGACTGGAAGCAGAGTATTATTAGGGCATTCCCTTGCTGTAATAATGGTTTGTGAGTTCCAAAGCAGAATCCCAATATCAGGCTTTATTTTTGCTTTGGTGCTACAGCTGTTGAAGTGACAAAGCTGGGCTGGAGAGCTATTTGTACAGCAGGGAATGAAGAGCAGACACAGATTGCTGCTCTTTTGTGTCACTTTACAATCCCCCTCCCCCGCCCCCCAAAAAAAAAAAAAAGGATAGGTAAAAGCATTCTGATAGTGCTGTCATCATTGTTTTTCAGAGAGAGAAATCAAGGCCAGGCACAGCTACAGGCTTTGCATAAGAGCACACCCCAAAGCAGTGCAAGGGCAGAAGCAGAAGTGAGCACATGTGATGTGGCAGCTCTCTCTAACCAACAGACCATCACTTCCTCTGCTAACCCTGCATGGGAAGGGAAAGGCAGGATCAAGCTGTGCCTGCAAACCCACCAAGGATGGCACACCAGAGAAAGATGTGGATTTTCATACAGGTCACCTTCCAGCACTATTTAATGTCAACACAATCCCCTAAGAAACAAGGTCAGCAAGGACTAGTGCTGGGTATTTTGCATTTTGAATATATGCCTCTTCTTAAACCTTTAGAGCTTTAGCTTCTGAACAGACACCTGGCCATACCCTGCACCAGCATACATCAGCACAACTCCACTGAAGGCAACAGAGCTGTGTCTACTTTTATCAGCTAAGAATCTGATCCAGCCTTCTAAGAAAGAGGAGGCATGCAGGGGGTGAGATGTTCACCTTCTTCCTGCCTCTTGTAGTGCTGCTTTCCACACCAAACACTCGGCACCTCGCAGGACTGGGGTCTTTGGGGTGAGATTTAACATATATTCTCTGGTAGTGGCTGAACTGATTGCCAGCAGAGAGGGAACTGTAAGTCAGCAGTGATAACCAGGGCCCTGCTGAGCTGTCACCAGTGGGGAACCTTTACAGCTCTGAGAGGTTGATAGTGTCATAAACAACAGGTCTTCTATGAGACACTGCAGTCTGACTGCATTTCATTACACTGTAGGAAGATGAGCTGATACCTACTTTAAAATAGGGAGACTTGTGTGCTTATTAGCTGCATTACCCACCTTGCCCTTCTTTAAGAAACACAGTTTTCCTCCAGTTGCAGATATTTTCGAGTCATGGACGAGGAACATGAAGAGGCATGTGCAAACCAGAGTGCTGAGGGTGGCCTTTGCAGGCTGCACGGACCATTTTCTGGGAGTGCTGCTGATACATTGTGATTAGATGCCATTTTAGCTTGGCAATGAGCATTAAGCAACGCTGTTCTTTCTCTCTCCTGCTACATCTGGCCTGGCAGCAGAAAGCTGTCTGTGATTTAAGACAGAGATTTTGTGAGGTGCAATCTCTCTTTGAATCCTGCTTTTTCTGCCTTTTTTTTT